>KL284118.1:14528-39029 GCA_000699545.1 Podiceps cristatus
AGCTCAAGACTGACTAGACATTAATACACCTTCACAGTAAAGTTAGAATGAAATTGTTTTCACTTTCTGTCAGCTGCTAACCAAAAAAACAAACAAAAAAAGAAAAAATATGCAAAAGAAAATGAGAGAGAAGGCAAAAATGAATCAAGAAATTAAATGATCATCAGAAAACCTATATTCTTTCATTACCTTAATCTCTACTCACTGCATTAATGAGAGGAATGTATTGCTATTCTGGAGTCACAGTTGATGAAAAAAGACACACCAGAAACCGCAAACAGGACATACTGAACTTAGAGCTTATTCCGGGCCCAAGTATACCCAGATTATCCTACCAGAAAGACGTTAAAATTTTAACAGTTTTGTAAGGGATTTAGCAGGTCCAGCTCTGAAAATGAAAAGTTTTATAGGATCTAGACTGACACTCATGAAAGCAGTCAAACATCAAAACCCCTCTTGTGCTCCCCAGGTCCCTACTGTCCCACAATAATTGGTAATATTTCAACCACAGCATGGGAACCTTACCTGAAGCTGATTAAACGGAGAACAATCTGTGGAGGAGTCCTCAGCAAAGCCACTGCTGTCAGAGTGCTGACTCGCAGTCCGTAACAGGTGATCTGTTTAAAACGAAGCAAAAGCCAACCATAATTACGTTACAAATCACAACTTTTCACGCCCAATCACATTCAATACATGCCTGCCTTTTACATCGAAGTAACATTAAGTGGATAACACAACTCCTTTTCACATTCCACTTCGAACAATTCAGAGAAACAGCTTGTTTGTTTCAGGCAAAACCTCTTCTCATGCAAAGCCCTACTTGTGAGACTTCAAGCAGTGGTGGAAGAGGAACCGTCTTTTACATTTTGCTTTCCTGTGCTGTGGAAAAAATCCCACTCTGCAGATGTTGCCACTGCTGGAGTTTTCCTTCCACAAAACTGAATCACTGGCTAATTCACATGCAGGCAGTGGAAAAGTTGCTTTTGTATTGACACATTCACCACCCCTCCAGATCATGGAGATAAAGGAGATCGCTCGCCTCCTGACAGCCTACACCACCCCGTACACCCAGAGGAACAGCATCGCGTGAGCAGAGAGCGTGATGCACAGGACTCGAGAACTGCTAGAGACGGTCCTTCACTGGTTTAGCGGACAAATACAAAACATTTCTGACACATAAATGGGCAATCTGCCAAAGCACATTCCCAGTGCTCATAATAGACATGAAAGATAAGATCCTCCGGCTTGTTCCCTTTTACTTACATTAGGTAAGTGTTAAAACAGCCTAAAGAGACTCTCAAATCCTCAGTGCTACCCAGGAGTGGTTTCCTCTGGTGCAAGCACTATTAGCCACAAAGCTGCTTTTCAAGGAGATCTCAGCAAGCTCTGCAGTACAGTACTGCATATATATTGGTCCCTACGAGACACAGGAGGCACTCACCAAGTATGAGCTTTACCCTACAGCACCACAAACATTTTTCTTATTCAGGTGGCAGCCGTGTCTCACCGCTAGTTCTCAGCAGAAGTGTAAAAGCTTGGAGATGGGATGAGCCCACAGCAGCCTGTAGCTCCCAGACCCCTGCCTCCTCTTCACCCTGCGGCGAGGGCTCACTGCTCTCTTCTTGGAGGCTCAATGCAGAATTTTGCCCCACATTCCTTCAACCACTTAACTGTCATCATATAATTAACCCCAGTTCACAGCTCAATGCATTGGAATGCATTATGAAAACTGTTTTGGAACTGCTGGATATTCAGAACTTTTTTTTTTTTTTTGGTATTAATTTTGATGAACATTTCCCTAACGCAGAAATAAAAGCCTGCACAGGCCCAGAAGTGAACACCAGGAGAGTCAAACTCCTCGTTAAACTTCAGTATCTGCAATTTCACACAGCTTTTAGGGAGTGCCTTTCAAATTGTAGTGCTGTTCTGTTATCATGGTAGCCACAATATCCTGCAAAGATAAACAACTTTTCTACCTCAAGACAGACCTCCCCACCCAGCTACCAGTAAAGACAATGGAAATGACTTCCCTGAGAACTGGACTAGCTCTATTAACTGCCCAATACAATTAATAGGGCTGAAAAAGCATGCCATGAACAAGTTGCCACTACAGCTGGGAAGCTGCCACCTCCTCCAAGGTCAATACTCACCTGTTTTGTGTCTCCTTTCCTATTTGGTGAATTTTAATTTAAAAGGAAGAAGTGCTACTGGCAAAAGCCTTAGCCACAGAGGAGAGATTCCAACTAGTTCAGATAAGCAATTCACGAGTGTGTGTGCTGGCATCTAGTTTCACGTGCATTAAGTTTGTTACTGCTCAAGAAAAATACTGACCTGCCCTTTATTTCCTTTCCAGTCAAAATTACCTTTTCAGCTATTAAAAAACCCCAAAAAACAAAACAAAAAAACCCATCAACAAACCCATATATATATATATATATCTGACTCTAGATATATATACCAGGACGAGAGGAAATGGCTTCAAGTTGTGGCAGGGCAGGGTTTAGACTGGATATTAGGCAAAATTTCTTTACTGAGAGAGTGGTGAGGCATTGGATCAAGCTGCCCAGGGAGGTGGTGGAGTCACCCTCACTGGAGGTGTCTAAGGAACGTGTGGATGAGGCACTGTGGGACCTGGTTTAATGGGCAGGGTGGTGTTGGTTGATGGTTGGACTTGAAGACCTTACAGGTCCTTTCCAACCTTACTGACTCTGTGATTCTGTGATATATAGATATATAGATAGATATAGATATATATAGGTTCCACCTAAGAAGACATCCCCTTAATACAGCCATCCCTTTCTTTCTGTGTTGCAGAGCTGCTAGGATTTTTTTTTTTTAACATTTTAAAGCAAAACAGAAATGACTTTTTTCATATGAGTAGTCATTTTCTACCACACCTTACCCTTGTCTCTTGCAAGTTCACCACTATACTACTATCACATAAATGCAGTAAAAAATTTTACAGAACAGGAATCTCTACTATGACAAGGTCTGCCTCTGTAAAAACTGGAAATAGCAACCATTACATTGGCATATATTGATAAATAATGGTATCCACCCTCCTTGTCAACTACTGATCCAGATGTACCACCTGCACCTGGATCTCTCTCAGATTCAAGTATACAAGGGGAAAGCATGAAAACATTTTTTAAAAAAGCTAAAGAATTACCTTCAGATCTTGATTAAAATGCCTCCTAGCAATGGACAGTCTTAAGAGAAGGTGGCTGTGATGAGACATGGCTCTCCTGTCTTCACCCTGAATGCAGAAAACTCAGCACCAAAGGCCGGGTTGTAAAGCTAACCTGGGATCCTCCCCTGCCCTGTGTACCCCCACCAAGGGGGTATGTTATGTTATTATAATGTGTGTGTGTGTATACATATATTAAAAAAAATGTGTAATTATATATATAATTATGCCTTCCACAAAAAGGTCACTGCACGACGCCGACCCTGCAGTCAAAGCCATCATCAACACTATGTAGAGGAAAGCTGAACTAGCGAGAGAGGCCAGAGGCAGCATAATAAAGAAAGTGTGGGAAAATGAGCAAAACCAGAAGGAACAATCAAACTCACATCCCTGTTAAACAGAGCATAAATGAAAATGCCCCTTGGATTATTGTTTTAAGCTGTATAAAAAAAAAAAAAAAAAAAAATCAAAATATTTTTAGGCACTGAATATATGCCAGAGAAATGTGGGTATTCAGAAATATATCAAATAAACTGACAAAAAAACAAGGACAGATAATGAAGAAACAAGTCTGTGGTTTACAAGACATACGAGCACAGATTTAATCAGAAAATCCCTATCAAATAATGGAATAACTCATCTACCGTAAAATAATATTCGGTTACCAATGGACTGTCAGTCTCACTAATCCAAACAGTCCCATCAGGAACTTGTCTTACATTTTCTGCTTCACTCAACTGCTCACACAGAAGAGGAGGAGAAATACGTAGAAACTGCCTGTGAAGCTTTAGTAATATTGATGTTTCTTGTACGTGCAGTACTGGCAAAGCTCTAATGCACTTTGTATTTCACAAGATTATTAATAAATTGACGTTCTCAATGTAACTATAAAGTATTCCATTATGGGATGAAGTATCTGCTGCCCCTTTCTCCCATATCGACCGCACCACCCTGCGCCCCAGCACCGCCAAAACCAGCCCAGCAGGGAGCCCTGCTGCAGAAACTCCTCGCAGCCCCTGGGGATTTCCTAGCTTCTGGACGGGCAAGCACAGACTCCCACAAATACTAATCCGTTCCAAATGTTTTCTTCTCACTCCCCCATCTCCAATCTCCTGTAGAGCTGCACCCACAGAGAGCTATAAATACAATAATATATTAAGAACAGGAAGTGCTGATGATGTGCTTTCTTCGCTTTTAAGAACTAAATTTTCAAAATTAATCACTGCTTTTGACTATCAATGTCAGATGCCTTCAAACAAACAGGTTTGTGGCTATTCAAAATTTTACAAAGCCACCAGTGTCAGCAACCAGATACTCACAAATTACAATGCCTCAAGAATATTTTGTTCTCCGCATGTTGTACCTATATTTGTCCTGTTTGTTGGGCATTTTTGGAATAGAAGGTGCTGCTGTATAAATATGTCAGGAAGAATTCTGTTTTCCAACTAACAAACCTTCCTTCCAGAAAACTTCGCAATATTTTTTTTTTTTATAGTGGACACTTAGCAGCAGTGTATATTTACAGTGCAAAGTAACTGATGTTTTTCATTCTTCTCTACTGCGTTCCTAAAAAAAAAACACCACCAAACCAAACAAAACAAACAACAAACCAACCAACCAAAACAAAAAACTCCCTAAAAAACAGCAAACCAACATGCGCAGAAATACATCTACATTTGAGGCTGGCAACAAGAAAGAACAGAATATGGGTTTGGGACATCATGGATAAACTAGTTCAGTTCTCTACCATTTGGAAGACATAACCTAAAAAGTACATCGAGTTAGTCAATATGATACAGAATTCTTTGCATCCCCTATAAAGCATTTAGCAAAGACAGTGCTGTAGCAAAGCAATCATTTGCAAGCCACTTTGAAAATCTAAGCTTACCACTTATAAACAAAGCTAATCTGAAATGAGAAACATGCTCTAGTGGGGAGTCTAAGCAGCAGTAGACTCAGCGTTGTTCAAGCACATCTTAAGAGTCTCCAGACTATTTCAGTAGAGAAGAGAAACTCTTTTTTTAATTCAAATATTCACATCTTATTATAGACCCTCTTAAAATGCCTTCCAAACTGTTGTAAATGTCAGAGAAAGCATCCATTGCTCTGTGTAGAAGTAAAATGACATTGCAAGGTTTTTAACTCTCTGAACAGCACTAGTCCTGTTAGTTGACATATTAGTGCCTGTATTAAAAAAAAAAAAAAAAAAGGCACAAATTTATTTCTTCAGGGGAAGCACTCATTTGGAACAAATTTTTGTTCATGGGATTTTATGTACAGTAGAGCCAACATCAAGGAAAGAAGTGAGTCTGTATGAGGATCATCAATTGAAATCGCATTGCAGCAGAAGGCTGGTGATTGAATTTCATGCTGATCCCACCTCAAGAGGTGGCTAGTGAGAGTGACATTTTACATTCAGACACAATCCCCAGCATTTTCAATACGTGACCATTAACTTTGGATGCCTTCAAACTTGGTAAGCACCTGGTCTCTGTGAAAACAGGCCTCTATATTGTCTCATGTTGGACAACCTGCAAAAAAAATTGACTACTCTTTTTTAATGTTTTGGATAAGTTCTCCACCAAATGCTTTCTTTCTTGGCAAATTTACTGAAACCTGTATAGAACAAAATCCTAAGCTTTCCACATCTTCCAGGTGAAATACAATGTTGGTCCCAGACTAATTGTTAGCAAACGTGCAGGCTTACCATCTACACTGACACCTTTGTTAGATAAACTCCAGGCAATACTTACATGATAACAAAATGCCATTGCTAATCTATGCCAAGCGCATTCAGAAGCGGGTGGGATATACTAGCTGGGAAACATGAGCCAGCATGCCCTGCTTCTCCTGTGCTGAAGGCACATTGCTAGAACTGCTGGTACCTTTCAGCAGATACACACAAGACCATCTGACTTCATTGTTTCTTTCCTCGTATAGAGGAAGAAGAGAGTAAGACAGTTACTGGGAACACAAAACATAAAATTAGCATTTCAGAAGATGAAAAAAAATGTATTTTTCTCCTCCCTAACTGCAGCTCCTGGTTCCTTAAGTTGCCTTTCTCTGAAAAGCTCTTTCTGAAACTGCCAAAATCGGGCAAACAAGAGACCTTACCTGTAAAGTGTATCTCTTTACACGTAATCATGTAAAGCGTGTAATCATGAACTTTAAAATACAGCCAACGAAGAAACGCTGGGAACAGTTAGGGATGCAATTTCTGGTGGTCCTTCTTGGTGGCCTATGTTTGTAATAGAGGAAGACTAGCAAGTGCAACGCTGTGTTGTGCAAAACACTGCTGAACTAGTGGCACAAGCCTAATAACCAGACATTAACCTTCAATGCTTAGTCCAGAGCATTCTTAACCATGTTAATGCAACTCAGCTGATAGTTCACAAGACTGTCAGTTCATTTGTGAAAAGGCAAATAAGATGACCTCTGTTTCTTAAGACAGGTTTTTCTGCCTCTCTTTAGCATCTAGAGATGCTAGTCATGTTTCACCAAGAAGCTGCATCGCAGCTAATCATCTCACCAAATGCAAGCAGCTCTATTTCTTCTTTAATTACACGTAACAGATAGAGAATAGACTTCACTTGCCAGCACTGGGCAAAGCAACAATCACAAAATGAAGTTAAAGATCAGCCTTGTCCCTCTCCCAAGCCATAAAATATATAAATAAGAATTTGAGATGAAAGCACAAATTAAGTGAACCACAACAGCCAGTGCACAGAGTTTCCCCTTTGAACGACTACAATTTCCTGGGGGTGCAGACACTAGTCTGTGCAGCCAGCTTGCAGACAGAGCAGTAGCATATAGGAAAAAGCTGGATGTATCATGCAATTTAGGTTTAAAACAATATAACCTTAGTTTAAATGGGTATCTTAAATTACAGGATCTGACAGGGAAAAAAAAATCCCATATAATCTGAATTAACATTTTGGTTCCTCTGAGCTATCATCAATTGTACAAAAGTGAAAACAGACCGTGAGGTTACAGGGCTGTTGTCTTGCCTGTAATTTGGTCACCACTTTGCAGTAAGGTTCTTGTGATTTAGCTGCAAAAAAAAACCCTGGTCTTTTTTATTTCTAAAGAGAAAAGAAACTTTAGAAGCTTCAAATATCTGAATCAGCATTTCAGAGAGGGAAGAACATTTAGCGGATTGCTGTCTCCTCGGAGTTGAAGTCTACTCACCTTTCCTTGACTTGGTCACTGCCAGCTGGTGAGCAGCTGGAACGTGCGGTAGATCGCCCTCTGTACTCTGGATCTATCAAGAAGAGGAGATAAATATTTTGTCACTATAACTGGAATATGTTCCTGTGCTTAAGAATGCTTAAGCTATATACACTGCACATGCTGGGATGTGGTATTTTTGCTTCTTCTCCTATCCAACAGCCTATAATGATTGAGGGAGTAAATTGAAATAATGCTTTGGCTCAAGGAGATACATCAGGTGCTCAGCAATGCCCCTGTAGGACAACAGCAATCCTTAGGGCAGTGCAGGGCTCCCCTCCAGTTACATTCATTGTGCAAAAAGGCCAGGAAATCACATCCTCTGACAACACTGAGAGCTCTCAGTTCCCCTTTGATGAAGGACTGAAATAATAGTGTGAAAATGCCTTTGACCACCTTTACACTACTACTCTTTTCTGTTCATCTCTTGGCTCCTCATCTAAATATAAAGAACAAGCAAAATATATTTAGAAAAACGTATCAAGAGGTCAGCGCATAAGGACTGTCATCTGCTCCCCTACCAAGTATTTCTCACAAGCCACTAATCCTCCAGAAAGACCTAGACCCTGCCTACTCCAAACTTCACCACACCACTACTGGTAGAAATGCTTCTTGTGTCTTCCAGTACAAAAAAGGAAGATGATGTGATCTGAGCCATGCAGGTTTCAACTTAAAACTACGTGAAAATAAATCCTATTACCTAATCACTTTGTGAAACACAGCCTTATTAAGAAAGCAGTTCTCAATTGTTTAAACAATTAAAAGAATATGCCTAGAATCTCAACAGGGAGGCCTTTGTTTAGTTCAAAATCTAGAATGTTTCCTCTGTAGTGTGCTGCAGAAAAAAATCCTAATGGTTCACATGCAAGTGCCCAAAGCCCCCAATCCAACTACCCCCCCAACCCTTCCCTCTAATGGGCTGCCTGCCCAGTTTCAAAATTACCAAGCAGCAAAATTTTCGTCTCCATTTTTGATCAACTTTAAAATGCAAAATCAGGCTACTGATGGTTTTAAGCCCAAATTAGTATTCGACTAATGAAGTAGCTAATTTGCATTGGTATCATGTGTATCACAAAGGTACATTTTCTTAATGACAAGGGTTTTGAGAAGTACTCGGCCTGACCTTTTCACCATTAAGTGAACAGCATTACTCTTGCATAAAAATCAAAAATCCTCTGCTCCTTTAGGAGATGAAGGCTGTACCAAAGGGGTAAATGCTTATTTTGCCCAAATGCAGGGGCGCGCAGAAGAGGCTCACCATTTAAATTTAGGAGAAGTACCTTTTAAAACAATTATTTTTTTTTTATAAAAAAAAAGAGGAACAGCAAGTAATTTTACAGGCCCTTTGATCGGACTGGCCTTCCAGGAAAAGTGTCTTGATTCTCTCAAACAGCCCAGTTTCCGATGGCTAGATCTGCAGCCTCCCAACAGCTAAGCCTCTTCTCATCTAAATACCCTCCACCTCCTGTCCTTGGCTGGGATACAGCATCCCGGTCGCATCCACAGCACGGCGCAGCTCAACAGCGTGCAGAAGCACTCCCCTCTCCTTCCCCGTCCCTTCAGCCACTATTAATGCTGGTAGACGACCTTCGAGACTGTAACTGGCCACCTCAGGAGTGGGTGTTTGGGGGAAATCCTGCCCTGACTCACTCCCGCAGTAGCTATCTTCACAGTAACAGACTTCCGAAGGGCACTCAAACCTCCAAGGCTTTCATAAGCATAGAAAGAGCTTCCTTGATATATCTGTCATCTTTCTTACGCATACGAATGCACTCCGAGTCAAGCTGGGAAAATGGGGGAAGGAGTTATTGTCACTGTTTCTAATACAGTTTATTGTTCATTATACCCTGCTTAGAGACGCATGAAAATAAAATCATGCTGCCAGGTATTGTTCTAAAGTTTCTTCAACAAAACCAGATCCCTCCCTCCCAGGAATCTGAAGACAGTTGATATGTGCATGTTATACTGCCTGAACAAAAATTCGCCACAATCCTATCCCACATCACATGTTGTCTTGCCAAAACAGCTGTGTTTATGCACTGGCATCATTGCAAAGTGTGTCAACTAGAACTTTGCAAATGCATCATATTTGGCTTGTGCAGAATTCAGCAAGTCTTCTTCATGTCATAACCCCTTACAGTCCAACTTACTCTGAAGGAAAATTCCATTCCTGTTTGTTTGTTTGTTTGTTGTTTTCTTTGTTGGTTTGGTTTGGTTTTGTTTTAATTACTTCTTTCAACTTTGCCCAAGAGTACCAAAAAATTGATTTCTCCTCTGGGATATGTAAAACCAGACGAACAACCGAGAATATAGCAAAATGCATTGCCACTCAGCCCCCCCCTCCCCCCCCCCACACTGTGCCAACACAAACATCTGTGCAGCTACACAGCAAACTGGATCAAGAAAATTATGTGTCTGAAAAATAAGCCAGGAAAAATAAACAAACCAAAATACACTGGGTTTCTTTTTCCCCCTCTCAAGTGGATCAGTCCTTTGTTCTGGTTCCGTAGATGGCCACACATGTGGGTGCTTACACACAGGCACAAACAAGTGGCAGGAACTACAAGACGCTGGATTACCTTTTTCTACTTAATGAGTGCCTTCAGCTACATCAGTTGATCTAGAAGAGCTTGGAATGACAATATGACACTAGACACTGTATCTACCAAACTATCACTTCATCATTCGCAGTAAAACTCTGGGGGTTTCCTATTCACTTGCTTTCTTCACTCATCTCACCAATGAAATCAATCGTTTTACATATCTATTTCACATAGACAAAAAAGTTAACTGCTGAACTGTTAACATGAGCCATTTCAAAATGCGTCCACAAAAACATCTAGCAAATTAAGAGCGATATTACAATTCAAGGTGTAAGTCTATGCAAAAAAAGTGCATTGTTGAACTTGCAGGCTGCATGGTTACCAGCCTAATAAACAAAGCACTTAAAGGAACCTGGGCATTAAAATCCCTTTGGGACAAATATCAATCAAAAAATTGATACATGCATTTATGAAAATATTATAAGGCAGCTAGCACAGAAGTTGTAACTAAGCCATCTCCAAAGGCACATCAAGCAGCGACTTTCAGTGTGCCAATTTCCAGAGAACAAATAAATCAAGATACAGTAGATTGTCATCAGAACCAAAAGTTGCACAAGATAAGCACCTCACCCTACATGATAGCCCCTTTCCCTTTCATGCAACAGTACTCTTGCTCCATCTATAAATTTATCCTTAATCAATGCGAATAGATAAACTGAATTTACTTTAAGGCAACAAAAATAATGACTTCCTATTAGCAATTCAAGTAAAGTAAAAATTTAAAACCAAAGGCTTTTATAAATACAAAGTTTAACCTAGACCTATTTCCACGGAAAAGTTCCTAGCAGCTTTGCCAGTGACTGCAATTACCTGAGCTGGATGAAAAAAAGAATGGAAACTTTCCCGCTGACTCTCAGGAACAACAGCAGCAGCAGCAAGTTATTTCATTAAGAGGATGAATTAGAGCAGCTTACCAAGAGAGAGCGACAACTGTCCTATTACTCAGGGAATTTAAAGTATTCCTGGAGAAAACACTGTCAGCTACACAGGAGGGAACATTCCTCTGCCGGCAGCCAGAAAGTTATGTAAACTGTATGCAAAAACAAAGTTATCTATCTCCACCTACCTCTTCCATCTCAAAGGAGTCCTTCTGCTGCAGCATTAGATTCATTATGGACGGGTTTGCAAGGGGAGCACAGGCATCTCTACCTGGCGATGCCGTGGGCAGCCTTTGCATCGGGGCGCTGCTGTTGGATGTACTGGAACTGCTGCTGAGGCTTGGTGAGTCCAAAAGACCAGATTCTTCACATGGTCTATCCTGGGCGCTTGCCAACCCGCTGCTTTGCACATCTGCCAGAGGCAAAGTACCCTCTTGCTTATCATCAGTCCCAGAAGGAAGGCTTGCAGGTTTACGTGTGTCGGCAGCATTTGTTTGACTACTGGTGATCTCCTCCTTTACAGTAGCCAAAAAAGAGGAAGAGTCTTTCTTTTTAGAGTATTTTGGTAATTTAGATTCATTTTTAACATCATTTTCCTCGCTCTCTGGTTCAGCTGGACTTTTCCCTTTTTCAACAGGGGAAGGAGTTGAGCAGCTGCTACCATCGGCTTGCTGTGTGCCGCACAGATTGAGCTTTGACAAGGTCTTCATTAACCGACTGGCTGTATTGCTGCGATTTAAAGGGGGAGGGCTGGATGCCTCTTTGCTGGAAGACACTGAATTCATACTACCAATTTTCTGCAAAGGAGTCCCAGAGACTTGTGAATACAAAGAAGAAAAAGCATTGGCCACAGTAGTAAGCACTTCAATCTGACGAAAACGACCTGCACAAGAGCAAAATGTAAGGCAGAGTTTACAAGGACATTTGCTGTCATCACATCCCAGAACTGTTGATCCATCTTTACACAATGGTTTGAATTCTCAGAGACAGCTCTTCCTTCATATCTGAAGGAGGAATTTTCATCATAATCTCTGCCCACCCCAAATCTCTACTTGTATCAAAGGACCCAAAGGTTGACGGAACACTGCCTATTCCTGCAACGTGAAAGTAATGCCACACAGCATCGAGAAATGGAAAAAACCTTCACAAGACAGTTTGCTAAATGTGTGAGAACAGCAAGGAAAGCTCACAAAATAAAAAAGGGACACAGGTAGGCAAGTGCAAGTTAATTTACAAAGAGCTAGGAAGAAAAGGGTTACTTGCATTGCTCTCTCCATCTACAAACACAAGAGAACACTTCAGCTATGCCCTCATTTCAGAAATGCTCATTACTGACCTAACAAAGCTCCTGTCCAAGTCAACAGAAATACTGGCCCAGATTGCAACAAATAAAGAAGCAGGTCACTGCTGACAGCTTTCAGAAATCCCACCCAGATACGAAGAACACACAAAAAAGATGGTTATTGCTATTTGTTTCAGTGCTCTAAAGCTACAACAGAAAACAAGCTTAGGAGCAAGAGACAGGAACGATACAAAGCAGAAGGCAATGTGCCTTACAGGATGCCTTTCACTGCCTTCCCCCACTATAAACCCCTTCCCACCCCAAGGTGTACAACACTGAGGGTCACCTTTTGCCATATTTAAGAGCAAGAGTTTTACTGTGAATTCTGAATGGAATTTGACCATCAGGCTGTAAAGGGTGTTTGTCAGAATATTAGATATATGCCTTCTTTTGAGGTTGTTTACATAGTACAAAACTTAAAAAAATAAACTTTACTTCAAAAACATACTTACTTGTTAAAGCAAAATTTGGATTTTCCACTTCCATGCGCTGTATTTGGGCATTCAAAAACACTTTGATATCTATCCCTCTGGCAAATGATGATGAATTAAAAAATCTCGCTGGAATTTTTGAAGCAATATCTGGTTCGTCTCTTCCAAACCCAAGGTTATAGAGCACTTCTTCAGGATCTTCCTCATAAAGCTCCAGTAATTCAGAAACACTAGACAAATTAAAAAAATGTTTACTATCTCCTTGTCTCCTTTAAAGACCCAGTCCTTCTGTCCAACTGCCA
Source organism: Podiceps cristatus (assembly GCA_000699545.1). Lineage (NCBI taxonomy): Eukaryota > Metazoa > Chordata > Aves > Podicipediformes > Podicipedidae > Podiceps > Podiceps cristatus. The sequence continues at coordinate 27,499 of KL284118.1, forward strand.
ATTCAGCCCAGTAGCCACCTTGGCCTATTGAACTTTTAACTCCTACAGCTTACTGTACTTTAGGTGTATCAGGCTCACATGGCGAGGTTTTGGTAGCTGGGGGGCTACAGAGGTGGCTTCTGTGAGAAGCTGCTAGAAGCTCTCCCCATGTCCAACAGAGCCAACGCCAGCCCATGGAGGCCCACAGAGGTGCAGACACCCATCTGCAGCCCAGGGGGACCCCACGGCAGGGCAGGGGGATGCCCGAAGGAGTGACCCTGTGGGAAGCCCACACTGGAGAAGGCTCTTGGCAGGACCTGTGTCCCCATGGAGAGGAGCCCAGGCTGGGGGAGGTTTGGGGCAGGAGCTGCGACCCCATGGGGGACCCGGGCTGGAGCCGTCTGTGCCTGAAGGGCTGCGTCCATGGGAGGGACCCACGCTGGGGCAGTTCGTGAAGAACTGCAGCGTGTGGGAACAACTCACGTTAGAAAAGTCTATGGAGGACTGTCTCCCGTGGGAAGGACCCCAGGCTGGAGCAGGGCAGAGTGTGAGGAGCCCTCCCCCTGAGGAGGAAGAAAGGGCAGAGACAGCGTGTGATGAACTGACTGCAGCCCCCGTTCCCTGTCCCCATGCTGCTCGTGGGGAGGAAGGAGAGTACTCAGGACTGAAGTTGAGCCCGGGAAGAAGGGAGGGGTGGGGGGAAGGTGTTTTTAAGATTTGGGTTTATTTCTCATTATGCTACTCTGATTTCATTGTTAATAAATTAAACTGATTTCCCCAGGTTGAGTCTGCTTTGCCTGTGACGGTAACTGCTGAGTGATCTCTCCCTGTCCTTATCACAACCCCTGAGCCTTCCATCATATTTTCTCTCCCCTGCCCAGCTGAGGAGGGGAGTGACAGAGCAGCTTTGGTGGGCACCGGGCCTCCAGCCAGGGTCAACCCACCACATTAGGAAATAATTGTGGAGATCTCTGCATCTGAAGTTTTGGTTCCCATCAGCAGAGACACTGGCTCAGACACATCCTAGATCTAATCCTGTAATTTATAAAGTCAGCCCTTATTTTGCAGAGGTCCTATTTTAAAATGTCATTAAAATTTCAGACATTTCTAACATTTGGGCCCATTTGTTAGTATTTACTGCAAACCACAACTGAAAACAAACAGCAGTTTTTCAAGCAACCAAATGAAAATTCCCTTCTCGTCTACTAAAAGCAACAATGCACATAAATCAAGCCAAGTCCATTTAACTGAGGAAAAGTAGTAAGTTCCAGCAAAATGCAGCCAAATTCCACTGAACTGTGCCATGACCTTCAAAGCATAGTACTCTTTTACCTTGAAACAGTCGCACTGCTTTTTCCAGACCCGGTGGAGTTCATACTTCTCCCCTTCTGGTGGAACTGCAGCCTCCTCTCCTTCGCCAGCACACCATTGCTGTCAACACAAACAGAGGAGACCCGGGCGATAAACCCCCTTCGTTCAGGGATGCGATTCTCCGTCTTGGAGGAGAGCTATGCCTCCTGCGCTGCCGAATTTCTCTTTTTCCCTTCAGTGTTATCTGGTTTATATTAGCCATGTCATTTATTGAAATACAATAACAAAAGTGAACCCTGGGACGCCTCAGTAAAAATGTACTTAGACGGTAAGAACTGGAAGGCAAATGCAAGCTGAGAAAACAAACCCCTGATCTCCCCTTGCTGCCCCACCCTCCCCGATCCCACCCTCCTCCGGCGAGGAAGCCCAGCCTGGGGCGAGCCACCCTGCCCTGCCGTTCCCTGCCTTCCCCCTGCCGCTGCCTCCTCCGGCAGGACCACCTCTCCACGGCAGGGCCACCTCTCCATCCCCTGGGTACCCGCTCCCCCTCACCCCGGCGACGCGAGGCTGCGAGCTGCCCTGGCAGCAGCTGGGGAAGCTGAAGAGGCTCCAGGCTGGAGGAAACAGAGCAAGACGAGCTCCAACCCAGACTGCCGGCCAGTTTCTTTCCCAATCCCAAACTATTTCCTCCCTGCATCTGGAGAAGACGCCTCAGCATTAGGTGGTACCTCGGGCTCAAACATACTGTTTCTGCCAATCTCTCTGGGGAACAAAGCTTCCCAGGGTGAATTTTACCCTACAAAGCCTTACACACAAACACGGCAGAACGACCATCAAGAAACCAAAGAAAAGGATTCACCTAAAAGCGCATTTTCAGAGCCCAGCTCAGGAGGATGATGCCCATCCAGGCTGTGCCGGTATTTGCTGAAGTCTCAGCAGGGTTTTAGTTTCAGCACATTTTATTTAGAAGCTCTCCCTGGAAAGCAGGACCCTATCCTCTCTCAAAGGCTTTTTTTTTCCCCACTCCCAAAGGACATCTGCTCTGAAAGATAATACTAATTTTCCCTCGAAATTTCTGAAATGGTGAGGGATCAGTGAGGCAAAGAAGGTAAATCATACTAACTTACTTAGGTTTGTCATTTCTCTGTTTTCTTCCTGCTACCCTAAAATCTATGCCAGGTCTGCTGGAAGAATAAAAAAATCTTTGTATTTTTTTTCTGTTTCTCCTAATGACTGTTTCTGTGTTATCTGGATCTTCTCCTTCCCTCTCACGTAAACAGACACGACCAGAAGAACTCTAGCTCTGAGGTAACCTCCACGATTTACACTGCCCCCTTTCCCTCCCACCCTCCAGTATAAATACTTCTCCGAAGTAAACAAACAAGCAAAAAGATGTTTACCATATTTCCATTTGGGTATCACTCCGTAGGTGATTAGCTGTAGAGAAACAAGAAGAAGTTACAGAGAGACTTCTTCAGAATTACACTTCCCACAACTGGTATGAAGAAGCAGGCAGTGAGCATGTTTACCAATACTCCCACAAAAGCCAGATTTTTCTCTTCCCATATCAATGTGATTGTCAAAGGTTTGCCAAAGGATTGCCAAAGATGATCTGGTTTATCCAGGCTCTGTTTAAAATAAAATCTCACATGGACACACGTTTGAATACTTGTCATTAATCATATTAACTTGAAATCTAACATGCGGTAAGCTAGTAATTGTTATATAAACCATTTATTGCTTTGCAATTGAAGACACGGATTACCAGCCGCAGGGCTGTTCCCGGGCGGGAAAGGAAGGAGAAGCAGGGACGTGAGAATTGCTCTTGTAGAGAAAGTAAAGAACATAAGGCAGGCAGCTGGCCCCGCGGCCAGGCGCTGAGACTACTCGGCAGTCTTTTCATCAGCACGGGCCACTCTCAGCGCGGGGCAGGGCCCCGCTGCCTGAGCTGTGCAATCCACGGGCAACAGCCAGGTGAAGCCTGCGGTGCCGAGGGAACCAACGGCCACACTCGGAGTTGAGCGGGCTCTGGGGGGACGTCAGCTGCCAGGTACCAAGCACCTGGCTACCAGCCTCCGACGGGGAAGTCGGCGCTTTCTGCAGCCCCATCGGCCCGGTTCCACACGTGAATGTCCCGGGCAGCATTATTCTTTCAGAAAATCAACACCCTGTCAAAGCAGAGAGTTGAGCCCCAGCCTTAAATTACGGGTTCCTCAAAGAGGCAACTCAACATTAACAAACTTGCCCCAGGAGACAGGCCAGGAGTGCACATGTGTTACTGCAGCCTGCAGAAGCAGCTACGAAAAGAGCAAAGTGATGTCAGACCCCAGCGGGCACAGTCTGCCACAGAGAGCAAAACACAGAAACCTCACAACCTCTCTCCTTTTCAGAGGCATCACAAAGAAACTTAAATCTATAAAAAGCACAGATGCCACCGTTTTGGTTTTTTTTAATACTCTTGCCTACAATATGAAGGTACACCTATCTATATGGATTAGCTGGTGACTAGTGTGAACAGCTAAACCGTGGGTTTTAGCACCTCGGTAGGGGCTGTGGCTACAGGACCCTGCCCGCTGCCCTCCATACCATTCACGCGGGGCTCTGGCTTGTATCTGGAGTCAGGCAGCCACGGATGCAGACGGGGAGGCCACTCGCACCAGCCTCAAAGGAGCTGTGTCAGCAGGCATGCAGCCCTGCTCCAAGCAGCTCTGCTGTCCCCTTGCTCTCGGACGGGAAGCAAAGCCCTGCAGAAGCACCCGCGCCCTTACCCGGGAGAATCAACCAGCGATTCTAGTACTGGGACCTCTGTCATCTGAAAAGGAGGGAAACAACCTTCTGCCTAAATCATGCTAAATACTCTTAAAAAAACCCAGAAACCCTTGGAAATGATAAGGGGAAAAAATTGAAAATAAAAAAGTGACATGATGTTTTAAAACGTACTGACTCTCATATTCTTGGTCATATGGTCACAGCTTAGATTATGGTTACAAAGAAACTTTGCCCGTGGTATAAAGATTTCATAGGAAATCTAACAAGTGGAAAAGACTGTCAGAAGGAAAATTTAATCTTATTTAATCTATTGCAGTATGGGACTCATTTACTGCTTCTCCATCATTATCAGATCAAGGTCATTAACAGATTAACTGTTTTCCTTAGAAGTCTGGAATCTTCAAAAAATAAAGATATTTCCTTCCTCCAGGCCCTGTCCCGCTACTTGGACACCACTGGCAAGACTGCTGTGGAAAAAGGGGCTTTTTACTATACAAGTTCTGACACTTTGCAAAAGCTGTAGTTTAAAAAATATTAAAAGCTAAAGGAGGGGAGTGGTTTTGCAATTTTTTTTTTTTCACACTGAAAACAGATACTGTCTTATATCCCCTATCCTGCTGATAACCTCAAGACCTGGTTGTGAGACCAATTTTTGCCATTTTATTTCAGGATGCTGCTGTCAGAACAGGATCTACAGTACTTTTGTTTGTTTGTTTAGGGGCACGTCTAACCCATGATCAAGAGAGGCTAAAAGTATTTTTCTAACAAAGAAGTCCACCATGAACAGCCACATCTCCTTCCCCTTAAAAAAGGGAAGAGAAAGAAAAGGCAAGCAGCTAGCGACAGCATAGTGTCTATCGTGGCTGATCCAAAATACTTACTCAGCTTTGGTACTTTTCATTTTTAAAAGCACTTAGCCCTTAATGGGTTTGCCTCTTGGCTGATGGAATTTCATTCCACCTTTCAAAAGCCTGCACATGCCACTCCCAAGGGATTCAGAGGAAGTGGGGCACGCACGGCTGCCAAGAGTAACCCATGGACAAGAAGAGCAAGTAGGATAAACCACTTTCTCACAGCCTCAGTGAGCACTCCAGGCTGTGCTGCTGCTGTGGCCATTAGAATGAGAAGGCAGAAGCAAATGCAGGGCTGCCTCTGACCTTCAGGTTAGACCAGAATGTTTAATACCAGCGACAGTCTAATAAACAAAAAACGCAAATCTTCCTGCACTTTTCTATGTACTTCATGCCGGTTTTCTAGCCAGCTTTATTAACTGCCTTTGACCAGAAGGGAAATGCTGTCTTTCAAAATAAAAATCAGATGACTGAACATTTTTTTTTTTCTCTAGAAAAAGTCATAATCCTGCCACACCCACCTTCAGCTCCCAGGGATAAGTCATCTTCAAAACTTCCTCCATTTCTCACCAGCATGCCTGAAAACGTACAGTTAGCAGTTCAGCATCTAGAACGCTTCAGTTTTCTTTCCAACAACTTAAGATATTAGCAAGACACTTCAGTTGATACAACAGGATATAAGCAGCCTATATTTACAATCCCTGCATTACTCATACACTAAAAACACACTGAGAAGTGAGAAGTTACATTTGAAACTATAAAAAAACCTATTTTGAAAGAGAATGACTACAACACTGCTTTAGTTTTGTGCTCAGAAACATCCCCTGGTCAATCTGCAAGCAAATTTATTGCAAGTGGGAACGGGAGGTACCACCCAACACATCTGCACTTTCTGCTGCTGCGTTATCTATCCCCCAGACATCTTACCAGGGGGATCCAGAGTCGGAGGCCAGCTTAGGCATTCCCCTCTCTCTCCCCGTACCGGGTTAAGAGTTGAAGTGAAGACTCCAGGCACAGCAAGTAATTCCTCTGCACCCTGTCACTACCTGCACATTCTCGCTGTACTTTGAACTTTAGTATTCGGATCTGCTCAGATAGTAAAATTTTCAGGTGTGGCAAACAGTTATTAGAGGCAGAGACTGCCTAACACTTGCCAGCTTGGAGAGGAAATTACAACACACACACCGTGCCCCCCCCCCATTCTGCACATTTTAGGGTTTTCTTTAGGGCTTACTAAACTTGCCAGAAAGACTTATTCGGGATCTTTTTCCCCTCCTCCAGTTTCTTGTGCACAACTGCTTCACAGTGAGAATAGCTCAGCAACATCAGCTAGGCTGTGGCTGGTGCCACCGCTAAAGAGCCGAGCTCTCAGGTGAACATCCACGAAAGCACAGTTCCCAGCAAGAGAGATTTCGCAGGTAAAGCCTTTCCTTACCCTTCAACAGAGGATTGCTTTGCTCATCCAGGGAGGCTCCCAGAGGCGTTCTGAAACCACAGAAGAGATTAACACTACTTTAAAAACTTGCTGCTTCATGTCCTTCCTTACAGTGTGTAACAAGCTTGTGATAGCAGCAGTTGTCCCTCCCTCCGCCCCCAGAAAGCACAAACATCTGCGGACTGGTAATAACTTCCTAAACAATCCCCAGCCCTCTGAACAAATATGCCTTGTAGGGAAAAACAGGTTAATAATAACTGCAATGCTCAGACACCAGGCAGTGGCAAAGCTTCGGGGTCAGCAGCCCTCTGTCGAGGAATATCATGGGCTTCTCGACAAAACGCACAGAAAAAAATGAGCATGGGTTTTTCAATGAATGAATCCGATCTCACTTATGCAACAAAAACTTGTCATTTTTCTACATATTTAAAACTGCTTCAAGAGAGGGGTGAAAAGCCTGCAATGCTCAGACACCAGGCAGTGGCAAAGCTTCGGGGTCAGCAGCCCTCTGTCGAGGAATATCATGGGCTTCTCGACAAAACGCACAGAAAAAAATGAGCATGGGTTTTTCAATGAATGAATCCGATCTCACTTATGCAACAAAAACTTGTCATTTTTCTACATATTTAAAACTGCTTCAAGAGAGGGGTGAAAAGCTGTATTTGGTGATCAGAAACGAGATAAAAATCTTGACAGCCAGTTCTGCCACTTTACAGACTCTTTAGGTTGGCTCTTGTTTGGATGATCCCTCCTCTTGCCACTCCCTGAAAGGCAGGGGATTTGCTGAACCTCACCATGCCCGAAAGCAGCAGCAGCAACCCCACAAATGACAGGTCCAATCCCTCTCTGGGTTCATGCTACAAATTCAGAAATACAATACTTATAAGGAAGGGGAAAGCAGATGATTTATCTGCCTATATTATGTATGTTTCATTTGGGTTTTTAATTAGACAAACACATAAACCTGCCCAAAGACCTGAAAGTAAACAGTGCTCTGATACAGTATTTGTTTTGGTGCCATGGCCAAATTAAGCAAGGAAAGTTTGCATCTGCTTTCTAACAGACCTTATGCTTCACCACCTTATTTTTCTTTCCCCTCTGAAGAGAGTTGGCTCTTTCCACGTGGGGCCTGCTGATAGCAAGCTCACTTCAATGTGTCTTTTGCGAAGCAAAGCCAAGCCCAGCCACGGTGAGACGCCAAGGCAAACAGCCAGAGCATCCAGGTGCACGAGCGAGTTTCGGGTGACAGGACAGACTCTGCCGAGGCTCAGATCTCCCGGGTTTCTGCGTGTCTGTCCTGTCAGGGTTTGAAAAAAACTTAGGGCATATTGTCTAAACCCGTCACGCTACAACAAGCCTTATGTTCTGAGGTAATAACTATGATGTTTGTTTACTCTCTGGCTTTGATGGGTGCGCTTCCATCCTTCTCCCGCTCCTCTCCTGGTGCCTACTTCCACGTCTCTACCTTTTCGATACAGAACTTGCTGGCAGTGACTTTGACAGCCAAGGTCAGAGCTGCACACACTGACTGGCAGAAAACAGTAAAAGCAACCACCAAAGCTGGCATCTTCTTTCAGAAGTTAAGTCCATCACCTCTACAGCATGTGAGGAGCTACCAAAAAGCAGCCCTGTCAGCCACCCATCTGCTGCCCTGCTTGCGCTGCTGCACCCAGGTACAGCTGCTTTATAAGCCCTGCCTTTGTACAACTCGCATTTAAGAACTAGACAAAACACAAGTTTAAACAAGGGACAAGTATCCACGCAAAAATCCTCTTGGACAACAGCAGGGACAGCTCTGCCTTTCTGTGCCAGGCTGCTTTTCACCAGCGAGGCCCACGAGCCAGCTTGGCTGGCTCTGCCTCAGAGCAGCCCCGCACACTCGGGAAAGTTAGGGCTGGGAGACCCTCCGCTTGCTGGCCCCTGAGGACAAGGTCTCCCCACCGGAGGCACGTCCCAGCAGGTCCCCTGCACGTCCCGCAGCCTTCCCATGGTGGCCAGGGAGGAATGGCGCAGGACGGCCAACAGCAACCAGAGCCCAGACAGAGCAAAGCAAGTAAGCGGGCATGTGCCTGGATCAAGGGATTCCACAGTTTTCCATTTGCGTTTACTCATTTATTATTGTATTTTAACATATGTGAGAAGAACTTATCTCGATATTGGTCTACAAAAGAACTAAATGAACTCTCGATGCCCACATTGCCGTGGGACATGGGTACCGAGCGTGTAAGAGGACCGTACGCAGCCTCGAGGCTTCCTCTCATCCCAGAGGTTGGTTGCTCAGCTACCGGCCAGGGTGGGGTGGTCTTCAGGAACGGGATGGGGTTTGCACTGTGCTTTAAAAGTGTTTAAGCCTCAGCTTTTAAAGCGTCAGTTGGGCAGGAGCCATGTTTATTTTAAACTTGAAACAAAAAAATCTCTTCTTTCTGAGGCATTTCAAGAACTCGCTTCCTGCATCTCTACAGGAGATGGCTCCTAAATACCTCCTGCATCCCCTGTGTTACTGGCAGAGTTTAAATACACTGAAACAAAATAATACACATCACCATAGAGTTGTCAAAAATTTCTTCTTTTCTATCAATACAGACACTTGTGCTTCTTGTCCTAGCTTTACAAGAGTTAAAACTAAAAACCTTTGTAAGTTTTCTTACGACTTCAAAATCCTTTTCAAAATACCAGGGAGAGAGAAAAGGATACCTTTCTCAAAGGCATGCGATTCCCAGAAACTTTGGGTAACATCTTACATTTCTTAAGCCTCCATAATTCCTACCACAGTGTGATACATACTTGCTTTTGGGGGGGGGGTTGCTGTTGGTTGCTGGTTGGTTTGTTTTTAGAAAACAAACAAACAAAAACAAACCCCAAAAAAACAACAAACTGCATGTCTACCAAGTTAAATAGCATAGAATATTAAGAACCCTCCTCTCTTCTCCAAAGCAGATGCGAAACAGAGATGCCAAGTAATAAGAGCCCCAAACCACTAACGTGAATATCAAGGGACAACTAGTAATTCTTTTTATCCCTATTATAACACTGTTGATGCTTTTGGAAACAAACAAAGGAATAAATCTTATAAGCAGATCCATACATGCAGTGGTTTGATATTAAAGTTTTTTTTGTGCTGCTGCCAACTCAAAACAGAACATGAAATTTCAGAAGTGACAATTTTTTTCTGATGTACATTTTGCAAAAGCTTACAGAAACTTGGACAAAACGGGAAGGATATTTATAAAATATGCGACAGAGAAAATACTTTATTTTAGTAACTGAATGTTCACTTGGAGCAATGGTTATATTTTTGCAACAGAGCTAACTTGTAAGAATGAGGTGCTGTGATGGACCACAAACAGAAGCTCAGTCTGCGTATGTTGCCCACACTTTGTAGCGTTCAAAGCTCCACAGCAAAAACAGCGTTATTAAACAAATAAGCATTAGTGGGGAGGAAAACAATTGTAAGTTTCACAACAACTGTTGGTTTTAAGTATTCTTTTTTAAACAACACACTATAGTATCTGTAAGGCTATTCTGTCATCTGTTACTCTGTCCTCTTTTCCTATATATGCTGTTATCAAGAGACAATCACAATCAGTTCAGGGTTTCTATACATACAGTCACTTTATAAGACTGTAAGTTGAATAATCATTTCACTGCACATACTAGCTACTGCTCACATGTATATTAGGTATTAACAAAAGGGTGAACTCATGCTTTATTTCCTTATGTGTAAAATATAGAAATAGAGTGTAAAGTAAGAGTCCTGTATTTTGGGAATCAACCGCCAGAGATGCAAATTCTGTACAGAAAAGGTAAGGGTGACAGGGCAAGGGAAGGTTCTAGACAGAAATCCTGCAGATACGGAGAGAAGTGGCACTGCAACATTAGGAAGAATTTCTCCCTCAGGGGCTTCTTCCCCCTCCACTCCTTTTTTTTTTTTTTTCTCTTCCTGATGAAAAATACTTCTAATAAAGCACCAAATTTATAACACTTATTTTTAAGGATATACCTTGCTAGACAGACCAACAGGACACAAGGTTTCAGGTAAAATCAGAAAAATCTTCTCCTGTTTTGGCATTCTGGAAGAACAGTCTGTCAGGTCTGAACATCGTATTTTAGGGACACAGTATGATTTCAAGCCTCTAGCTGACAACACTCCCTCCAAGGCACAGCCTGTAGATATCCAAAAGAAGCTATACTGAGGACCCTGTAGCTATAAAGCAACCCATGCTTCAGTTACAGGAGTAAGCTCAGTCACCCGCTTACCGGATCAAAAGATCACAAAGCCACAGCTAAACTTAGAGGTAAATTTTCATCTTAACATATCTGCTCTCAAAAGGAGAAGGAATCCAGAAATATCAAGTAGGGGAGGTCTTGAAATATCATCGTTAACTACTGGAAAGCTAATTGTTACCTTCCCCCCATCAACTCTGGCTCCAAGGGCTGCTAGGACTGAATGGAGAAAAAGATGGGACCAAAGCAGCTGCTTATGTGACTGAGGATGAAGAAAAAGTAATGCCATCAGCCTATTCCAAATACTGAAGAAGTATTCTGTAACAGTAACAGAAACATGGTGTATATATACCAGGTCACAAGCTAGGGACGTCAGTCCACATGGCAGACATGGAGAGGGACTTGGATAAATCAAGTTAGTCTAAATTGCGCCATCGCTGTCGCAGACCCCGAAGCACAGAGGCCATTGCAGTGTAAGCTCTGTTTAAATCTGCCGCAAAACCCAGGCAAGGCAAGAGGAGGCTTTAAGCTGGAGCCCCTCGGTGAGAAATGGAGCTGCTTCCAAAAAATCACTGCCTGCCTTACCTTAAGCTGAGTCCCGCCCCATCGGCTGAAAGTCTTCAGCCTCCTAAGATGAAACACCAAGGCCAGGAAAAGGTGCCAAAAGCCAGCTCTTCTCTAGCCCTGCGGACAACGCTACTGCTCCCCTTGTAACCCCAGCTGGAGGTATAACCCGTACAGCACCCGCGGGGGCGGACAACGGCTCCCCTTGTAACCCCAGCTGGAGGTATAACCCGTACAGCACCCGCGGGGGCTCGTGGCAGCGCCGAGGACAAACGCCGCTCCACGGCGCAGAGATGCCCACGCTAACCCCCGGGAGAGGACACCGCCGAGAATTCCTCCTCTCCGCTGCGTGAGAACTGCCCGGCCCACCGCCCCGCGTGGGGGCTCCAGCCCCGCAT
>JMFS01116237.1:0-28390 GCA_000699545.1 Podiceps cristatus
GTTGAGGGAGAGCTTTTGCTGCGGGGTGTCGGGTGTTTGGGGATGCTCAGCCTCCTTTCTAAGGTGCTCTCCTACTTCTGGAGACGTGCAGGGGACGAGGAAGGAGAAGATGCAAGATGGGTGGCCTCAGGTAGGAGTTCCTAGGCCTGTTACAGGCTTGTGGTGCCAGCCTCAGGGCCCTGAGGGTGTTGGTGGTCTTGGTCTCTGCGTTTGTAGGGCTGAATGAAGACCTATTTCCTTAAGAAAGGAACTCAAGAAAAGAAGACGGCTTTTTGATTACAGAGCATGTGAGAGTGTTCCTCGCAGTGCTTTTTCTTTTTTTTGTTTTTTTTGGCTGTGTGTGCAGAGTAGAACAGGTTACTATCACTGGTTAGAGTATGGAGTGAGGTGTAAGAAGAGTCTTGTGGGGGTGGGAGGTGGACGCTTTGGGCTTCCCCTTGTACTACTGTTGTAACTGTTCTTGGGCTGTAGAAGGGAGGTGATAGTGTAGCTTTGATGTTTTGAGGCTCCAAAGTGGTGTATATTTAAGGTGCTTTTTAGGAGCATTGTTCAATGTAGCTTTTACATATCTATGAATACAGCAAGCAAAAAAATATTACCGTATTAATGGTCTTGATTGTGAGTGTAGTTAATATACGATAGAAATCTAAACTAGCATACTTCAGTTTAGCTTAAGCCTGGAGTTGTACTGCAGTGCTGTTCAGTGAAAGTTTGTGTGATATGTATGTAGATGCTACTTCGAATCCAAAATACTTGAAACTCCTCGCTCTCCAGATAAGCAGCACCAAATCTCAGTTCAGAGCTATAATAGTACATAAACAAATTTGAAAAATTAATTTGAATAGCTTGTTTACTTTTCCTGCTTTTTCAGTATAGAAATCTTAAATGGATTAGATTCCCTGTGAAAATAATGCTGAAAGCTTTATTTTGCTGTGGAAGATCTTGCAAATAGTTGTTGGCCCACAGCTTTTGGAAGAATCTGTTTAGCTTGTAGATAATATTTTTTTTTTAATCTCAAGTTTTGCAAGGTATTTGAATATATAATGCATATATATTCAAGTGCTGGATTCTGCACCTGAGATGGGGCAATCCAGGTTATACATACAGATTTGGGGACAAGAGGCCTGAGACCAGCCCTGTGGAAAGAGATCTGGGGGTTTGGGTTGATGGCAAGTTGAATATGAGTCAACAGTGTGCCATGGCAGCCAAAAGGGCCAGCTGTGTCCTGGGGTGCATTAAGCACAGCATAGCCAGCCAGTCAAGGGAGGTGACTGTACCTCTCTACACCACACTGATGCAGCCCTACCTCAAGTACTGTGTGTGGTTTTGGGTGCCTCAACATAAGAAAGAGATCAGACTGTTAGAGTGTGTCCAGAGGAGCGTGATCAAGATGGTGAAATGCCTGAAGGCCAAGACTTAGGAAGAGCAGCTGAGGTCACTTGGCTTCTTCAGTTTGGAGAAGAGGAGGCTGAGGGGTGACCTCATTGCAGTCTACAGCTTCCTTGAGGGGGAGGTGCTGATGATCTCTCTCTGGGGACCAACAATAGGACATGAAATGGAATGAAGCTGCATCAGGGGAAGTTCAGATTGGACATTAGGAAAAGGCTCTTTACTGAGAAGGCAGTCAGTCCTTCAGGCTCCACAGGGAAGTGGTCATGGCACCAAGTCTGTCAGAGTTCAAGGAGCATCTGGACGATGCTTTTAGTCATATGATTTAGGTAGTCCTGTGAGGGAAGGGATCCATAAGGATCAGAGTCCAACTCCCTGCTTAACTTGAGATATTCTAGGATTTTTTTTCATGCAGCGTAAAGAATGTTGTTTTTACAATGTAGTTTGTATTTAACTAGCTTTCTTAAATAACTGAAACCATAATTTGCCATAAGACTTCAAGACGTAAATGTGAAATTAATTAGTTGGCAACTGTTGGTATTTTTAGTTGAACAACAGAATGACAGCACTTTTAGCAGCATTCATTACTTGTTACATAGCTCTGTAAACAAATTATTTGTTTTTATGTCAATGCTTTTCTTCTGGATGCAGGTGATAAAAAATTAAAAACTGTACAAGGAGTAGTGACAAGATTTTGTTATGATTATGGGATGATAGATGACCTGATAATCTTCACAAAGGATGCTGTTACAAAAAATATGCTGCTGACTGTTGGACAGGAAGTTACTGCCACTGTTGAAGAGGATAAAACATCAGGTGGCTTGAAGGCCATCAGGGTAAGAGGTGAAGATAAATAACAGTCTTGCTTTCTCTGTAAATAGTTGTAACTTGAGGCTGTCTTTTGGAAGTTACTATAGCCTCCCAAATTATACAAAATAGGAGAAATTGCTGGTCCTTCACCAACTTTGGATAAATTCTTTTTGTTTTATTATTTTTTTTATTCCATCTCCTTTAAAATGTTGTTCCTTTAATACTGATCCTCTGAATATAGGTCTAGATGTAGTGAATATGAAAGTATTTGTTGAGATAATTGCATCAGTATTTGTTTAATCATACCTAGCTCAGATCTCTGTATTAATTTTTTTGAGCTTCGAAGGCAATTTTATGTTACTGTTACATGAATAGATAAGAAAATAAAAACAGTGACTGCAAGCATATGCTTTTTGCACAGAAGTGGATAAGAACATAAAAATGAAAAATTGACATCTTAATGTCATAGGGAGTTACAAAAATGGAGATTTTGGTACCTTTCTTGCCTAACACTTCATTTGTAAACCTACTTCAAGCTTAATTATACTTTGTCACAATTATAAAGTACTGTAATTTTAATTGTATAGGCTCAACTCTCAGGTGCCTGTGATAACTCAGCTTCTCAGGTAGATCAAGTGGCCCTTCATTTAGCTATTATGTAAATATGACTGGCACTTCAAAGACTGACCACGGTGCAGAAGCAGTTGATTACTGAGTAGTAGAGAACCCGTCTTCCAGGCTTGTACCTGCTTGGCTTAGCTGCATTATACTTTAAGTACAGCACTAGACTAGTGTACTTCATCTAACTCACCCTGACCAAAAGTCTGAGCCAAAGCTTAAGGTGCTTGTATAGAGCAAATCACAGTCTAACTAGCTGAAAAGTTAACTTGAGTTTTCTAGTAAATGCTTGCTTAATTATAAAACATTAATCTTATTAGTTCATGCTGTCGATAAAGAATGTAATCAGGAGATAGAGTGGCTTCGGGGATCATGTTTCAGATAATAAGAAGGTAATTGTCAGCCACAGTATTCTAATGTATCTAGTAATCTTTTTAGTAAAGTTCTGATATGCAGGTTTAGTAAGGGTGTAAGTTACTCGATTGAAGAATTTGTCATTACTATGTTAAATTAGCAACAAATTGGGGAAAAGAGGTCAATATCCTGCATTGATTAGCATATGGTGTTTCTGATTCTTCATGCCCTTCTTCTATGGACCATCCTGATTTTGGTACTTCAGAGACATTTTGGTCAGTTGCCAGCTGTGTCCAAACATAAGCGACTGTCATACAGAAGCAAGTTTGTACTGTTTTGACACATTCAGTAATTCTGTTGGCACCAAGTGGCTTATATTAATAGAGTGAATAACAGTTTAACTAAAACTGCTCCATGGTAATGTACTGTACACTTCCCGGAATTTCCTGAAACTGTTTATACTAATGGTAAGTAGGAACATACCTTTAAAAATACTTTTCATCTGTCACCATGGGATTACTTCTTATTTATATGTCTCTTCTGTTAGACATGGCTCTTCTTTTGGTGATAAACTTGAGCAGTTGAACCTGCACTGGATTTGTCTGTGTACTCTTTTGGAAAAAAAAAAAAAAAAAAGTTTCATGTCTTTTAAGTAAGGCCCTGAATATCAGCAAAGGCATTGACATGTCTATGACAAGCAAGGTTGTATGGTGTACTACTTCTTCCTTGCTTCCTATCCCCCTCAAAATTGAAGGATTTTTAATTTTTCAGGTGTCTGAAGGTCAGGCTAACTTAGTAAATTCCTGAACACTTGAAAATCCAGGGGGTCATGTACATGGACAGAGGCCTCTGCAATGTATCTGTGATGTGCAGGACATGTAACTGCTGGAGTGTCATTGCTGCATAAAAGATCTAATTAAAACTAAAAAAAGGATGCATATTGTGTTGTACATACATAAAGCTCACATACACATCTGTAAGTAATAAAATATAATAAAAAAATTAACACTGCCTGTGGATGATACTTAGGTTTAGAAGAGCTGCATTTAAGGCTGATAGGATCTCTGTAAAGAATAACCAGATACCCTCATAGGCTGCTTTGTGAGTGACCGCATTAGCAGTTCAGTATGATACAGTTCCATTCGCTGTAATAGACTTCCTTTGAGTATGACCATGTGGATGAAGGAGGAGCAAAGGTTTGTCTTTGTTGTGAGAAAGAGTTGCATTCTGTAAAACACCTGTTAGTACAGGTGTTAGTCTAGCAAGTTACTTTGTTTCATTATTTCTCACCTTTTTTGCCTTGAATTTAACACTAGGATTTAAAGCTTCATCAGCCACTATAGCTGTTAATCTTGAGAAAAGATCTTTAACTAACCTATGAATAGGGAACTAATGGAAAGATACTGGATGCCTGCTGAAAGCCTTTTTTTGTGATCATTGTTTGTCAATAATAAATACGCTTTTCATCTGAACATTATAGTCCATGAGATGTATGCTAGGGTAATGGGGAAGACAGTTTTCTTGTTGAAGTAATGAATTGCACATGATAAACTCCTCCCTAAAGGCTGGACTTAAGCTTAAAATAAATGCAGACCTCTGCAAATATTTTTTTTTCCTCCAATGGTTGAATTGGCAGAAACTGTACTGTGTCTGATAAAATGAAGTTGACTAGAAATCTGACTTTTCAAATTGGAGCAGACAGAAAATAAAAGTATTACAAGACTAATTTGATTTGCATTTTACTCTATCTAATGTTTGGGGGTTTAGATGCATTTTTATATATTCATGAAACTTGGAGACTACTGAGGAAATGCAGTGGAGTTACTTGCACAGTCCTTTTCCAAGCTCTGTTGCTGGTTTGGTAATAACAATCTCATGAAAACTATTTCTCAGATGTTGACAGTTAATATCAATCAATTGGGTGGGATTTTTTTGACTGTGTTTGCTAGGCATCTGTGTTTTAATATTTTATTTCAGGGAGATTTAAAATGTTGCAGGATTCCATTTTTCTCTGCTCTATCCTTCCTTTAACTCAAAATAGCAACAAGAACAATTCCTGAAGGCTAAAGTAAATAAGACGTTTCATGTTAAAGATTAGAACTATATAAGAGAGCACCACTAAGTCACAAGATGAATTCCAGTTACATGCAGAATTTTGAGGGGAGTTTTTCTTGGCAAATCCATTTCACTTTGAAGCCAGTGCAGTTTCATTGATTAACTAAAACTGAGGAAAGAATATTAGTGGGGAGCATTTTATTGTATGATTGAAAATGAAAAATAGAAGGAAAGTGAAAAAGAAGTCTTGTTTCTAAAATATTACCATCTCTAGTGCTATCAAAAAAAAAAACCCAGTGTCTTGAAAGAGAACCTTTGTGGCCTTTTCTCTTTTTTTTTTTTTTTTTTTTTGTTTTTCCCTAGAAAGGAATACCTTTCCTGCATGAAAACTGAATATTGTAACTCTAGCAAGCAATTTCAGTGCTAAGTCTGTAAAATAGTACTCATACACAGACTCAAAAAATAAATTACTTTAAATCCTCATTCTCCTTCCTTGTTTTCCTTCTGACAGCTTTCACAATACTGTTGAAATATTATCACTCCAAAATACATAAACCTAGTAACTGAGAAACTATAGAAGGATCTCCAAAACTAGGATATTTTAGTAATTGTGGGATGTTTTGCTATACATGCTAGATATTGGCATTTTCAAAAATACTAGGGATAAACATCATGATTTATCTTCTTCCTGTTTGTGATGAGCTGTAAGTCCCACGGGCATCTCAAAAGATTTTTTTTTTTCTGGCAATGTAGTTTTTGACTTGGTGAACAGCTTAAAGCTAAGCTTATGCCTAAAGCTGACTGGACTCTCAAATAGAAAGACTGTTCTCTCTTGGAATAGTCCAAGTCCAAGGGCAGTTTTGATTCAACAAGCACAGAAACAAAGTTCACTTCTTCAAAGTATGCAGTAGCCTGTGAGCTCTTGCAAATAAAAAGGAAAATGGTATAACTGATCTTTTCAAAGATTGGGGAGGGAGGAGCATCAAAGTTACTGTTGAGCAAGAATAACCAGTGCTATAATGGGCTTTCTGCATAAGGAGTCCAAGGTTCTCACTTCTGGTCCCAAGATTTTGTCTCCATTACTGATATAAAATATCTAATTTCAGAAGAATAGCACTAGTCTCCTGTCTCCAAAGAGTCTGTTCTAAGTACTTGGATAAAATCTGAACTCATTCTGTACTCGGTGATAAATCTCGAATTACTTTCCACATAGTAGCACAAACTTGAGATGCTCTGAGAGTTCGCTTAGAACAGCCAACAGCATTTCAGTCATAGTCTTTTGGTGGGCAGTGGGAAATAAGTCTCTCTTTGATCTCCTAGGCAGAAGAAAAAAATTAGCTTCGTGACAAGCATAATCATTAAATATTATACAAAATGATGCTTGGGCACTAACACTGTCTCCTTCCAAAAAAGTCAGATATTACCACTTTGGTTTTTTAAATGACCTAAAAGATACTCCTCTAATTTCAGGATTGAGTACAAGCTGTACAGCCTGAGCACTGCCAACATGCAGTTTGGGGGAGAATATGGAAGGTGCAGTTTAAAGTTCTGTAGTATCAGTAGTGTTTTAATATTATCTACTTTAAGGAAGAGTGTGGCCAGTGTTTTGGGTGGCCTTCTGCTCAGTGTACTGATTCAAGTGTGGCTTGGAGCTGCTTGCCTTGTGTTTTGGAAAGAACCTAGCTCAGAAGTCTGCATTTCAGTTTATTTGAGGTCAAATCTAATTAAACTATGCACTAAACAATTAGAGGTTCCATTGCAGGCTCTACCAGGCTACTACCAGTGATAGTAAAAAGACCATTTTGAGCTAGAACAAGGAACAATTTCACAGTTTTATTGGTAGAGGAAAATTGAGAAATATCAAAAGAAAACTTAGGTTGGTAGATTTCAGGCAGTTTCATGTGTTGAAAGCATTTCCTTAGGTCTACAAATTAGTTTCAAGTGTAACTCTGTATGTAACTTGCATTAAATCTAAATTTAGTAGTTATCTGTGGAACAGTTAATTGCTTATTCAGATTCTATCCATAGGAGTCCAAAAAAATTGCTTAGAAAGTTTTATATTCTCAGTTGAGTTGTTGTTGGCGAATATGAAGATATGTCTGTCAGACTGGTGGAAAATATAGCTGTTTTGGGTTTTTTATGGTAAGTTTTCATCTCATTGAAAGCAATACCATGTAATAATACTACTTTTAATGCAATATAACAATGTGTCTAAAAAAATAGTTTAATGTTTACAAACTCTAGAGTAGAGGTAGACATAGGCTATTTATTACTTTCTTAAATGGTAACTTGTTCAACTAAACAAGTCATATAGCAATAAGGATCATAGTATAGTTCAGATTAGACCAGACCACAGGTGGTCTCTAGTCCAACCTTCTGCTCAAAGCTGGTTCAGTTTGTAGTTGGGTCCAGGTACCTCAGGGCTTTATCCGCTCAGGTAATGAATACCTTCAGGGATAGAGAGAGATTGCACAGCCTCTCTGGGCAACTTCTTCCAATGCTTGACTCTCCTCATAGTGAAAAAGCTTTTTGTTATATCCAGCCTGAAGAATTCTTGTTTCAGTTTATGTCCACAATGAAGGCTCTGTGTTCCTGATGACCTCCCCTTAGGTAGTGGGGGGCTGCTGTTGGCTCTTCCCGAAGCTGGGCTGGACAAGCCCATCTCCCTCAGCCTCCCCTCCCACAGCGGGTGCTCCAGCACCCAACCACCAAAGTGCCCCTACACTGAACGTGTTCCAGTTGATTGATGTCTGTATCTGTGCGGTTCTGGCCTCCACAGTACAGTGGTATAGATGTCATCTTAAGAGTGCTGAATAGAGGGGGATAATCACTTCCCTTAACTGGCTTTTTGTGTCACAGTATATTTTGTAAGCTTTCTGAAATAAACTGTTTCAGACTAATAATTAGTCCAGTCTAGATTAGTACACCTGTTGTTGGGGTTACATTTCACTTGTGTAAACGTATAGTGTTGTTTAAAGTGAACGGTATAATGGTCACTGCAATGGAGTGTGCTGGGATAAGATCGCCAGTCCTGCTGTTAGCTCCATAATGGCTACATGCCACCACAGCAGGCACATAGAAAGTGTCCTTGTCCTAGGCAAGGACGAGTCTCCCTGCACAAACACTATGTACGTTTTCAGTCAGTACTTTTATGTGGAATTTGTTGCCGGTTCCTTTGCTAAGTGAGTCTTTATTGTAAGAGGAGCCAACTCACTGGCTAGTTCAGGTAGCTTCCCTCACCAGTTTTTATTTTGGGATGATGCCTCTGCATCTGGAATAGGATCCATGTGATCAACACAAAGCAGTTAATGTTCAAACTGTTTCTTCTTGCTTTGTAATGTACGTGTTTTGTGAAAATTATGCCTCCAAGAAATGCACCACGCAAAGTAGTAATAGCATTTAACAAGTGTAAAAATCATCGTAATATTTTTGAAGCATGTGGCTACAGGACTGTTTACATCTGTGCACGAATGCTGATCTATAAGAGAAAGCTGGCCCTATATAGAGTCTTTTCTCAGTGTATTACTTTTTTTTTTCACATTGCACATTAAGAAAATACTTTTATTCAGGGTTTTTAATCTTTATGTAGTAATGATAACATTACAGCTAACTCCACCCCCAGTTCTGTCCAGTTGTGGGGTTTTTTGTTACTCCCTTATCTGTATTTTTCCAGTTTTCTGCTCAGTTTCTTTATTCTGATTGTGAATTTGTATACACTTGCCTTTCTGAAATAAGCTGTTAATTTAATGATCTGACTTGCACACTTACACTACAGTTCGTGGAAAGAGTTGTCCATGGGCACTTCATTCATTGTGTTTGTTTAATCACTGCAGAGATACCTTGCGCGCTTTTTTTATGCTTTCCTACATCCTTATCTTCATAAGCCTTGCAAAAGAAGAATTTGGTATCCTTTTTTCTCCTGCTTTATTGCACAGTGTATCTGGAGTCAGCAGTTCACGCTTAACAGTAATAAGTGCTTCTGTCCAGTGGCATAGGCATTCATGCTGGCCCTGGCAGTCCTTGTAGAGAGCAAGAAAGCTCTGAAAAACAAGTGTTTGAACTGCAAAGTTGGAGACTCCTTGAAGCCACGATAGTGGTGTGTTGGAGAATGGCTGAGTGAGTGCGGCCACGGGTCTAGGGGAAAGCTGTGTGAATCGGGTTTTGGCCTGCAGAGGGAAAAACATTAGGCAAAGCCATGTGAAAAAATACAAGCTCGCTCAGTGGAAAGGTACAAGCTGGAGAAGAAGCAGGGTCCCGCTGACCTTGCACAGATAACAAGGTTGAGAAAGTATACCGTGGGAGAACAAGGATCGAACCCGACTCAAGCTCGTTAGCAAAACCGCAAGTAGAAGAAATATGTAAATATAATTAATAAAGTTTAGCCAATCATTTAAAGACAAATGTATGTATTAACCAATCACAATTAGCAGTAAGGATATAAAAGTTTGATTGCGCCGTAATAAAATGTAGCTTGCTTTACCATCCACCTCGACTCGACTGCTTGGCTTCCCTCGCTTCTCACAGTGGTGGCCCTTTGGGAGCAAGGAAGAGAACTCACAGTTCTAAGAATTGCAGTAATTAAGAGCAGAGATGCTGCATCCTTGCCCCAACATAGCTGAGGGGAAAAATTGTTTGTATACATCTGATAGTTTGTAGCTTGTGTTCTGCAGAGGGTTGTTTAAGCAAGCAAACTTAGATTTGTGGTGGTGGCATGGAAAGTCTGTAAGAAGCAGCTCTTTAGGGTTTGTTCAGGGTTTTTTTCTTAGCTCAAATTATTAAAGAATGACCGAGGGGCAGTCAAAACACTTATTTTTTTACTTTCTGAAATAGTGATGTTCTAGTTCCACTTGTGTACAATTGGATTGCTTGGAGGGTGTGTGGGATGTGCTCTTGTCAATATGAAGAAAATTCTTAAGTAGACCTAAAGCAAGGGAAGTATGACAAAGATTTCACAAATTGGCGTGTAATTATAGTAGTTGTCAGTGTTGCAGCATACAACATGCTTCTTGAGTAGTAAAAAGTAAGTAACTTCTCTTTCATGGATTTTGTGCACAAAAATAAACAGCTACAGTGAGTATAGAATTGTGTAATAAGAACTTGATTTCCATAAGTAGTTGAAATTCTGATATTTATTGTAGGAATATATGTTTAACACACAGTTCTAAGTATCAGCTGTTTGAATGTTGGTATTTTTGTATTAATAGGTAGATGCAATCCAGAAAACATGGGGAGACTCCAGTCCTACTTGTGATGCTTCTGAACTAAATATGAAAATATTAATTGGCAATATTACCTCTCTCTGTAAGGATGGTGGCTATATTAATCAGAATACCTTTTTTGCGATGGAAGATGTCTGTGAAGGTGTGTAGGGGCTTTCTTGTTTGCTCTTCTTTATTTTTTTTTGTATGTACAAGAGAAATACCTTCAGATAAACTTGCAGTCCACATCCCAAATAAGTTCTAATAGAGTGTATGTAGTGAAACAAGCATAGGGATTTGGGTGAAGAAAGTTACCTGTTCATTCTCACTGCATGCAATTTGAATGCGTTCATGTAAGCACAAGTTACATGTAAGCAAACGTATTTTTCCACTAGCATCTCTTATGTAGTTTGTTATAACCTCCTAGGGGAAGAACTGCAAAAAGAAGTTTGAACTCAGTGAATCTGAATAATGCATTGTTCTGGCTGGTCATTTTATGTAAATTAAGCTAGTTCTGTATCGAAGAAATGCAAATGTCATCAGTAGCAATTAAATTTGAGAAATGTTATGTCTTACATAGATTTCGAACCTTGTGAAGGTGACTGGGTGCAAGCGAAATATTTTATTAACCCAACAACATGGAGCAGTGAAGCAGTTGCTGTAAAACCTTTGAGATACAAGCGAGTAGACAAGGTAAATGTTCTACACATTGTTTTTGGCAAGAGGACTCTTGTATGAAGGTGGTTTTAAGTTGCTAATATTGGTATTTAACACATCTTTAATTAAAAGCTAAAACATATCAAGTCAGGCATTTATAGGATTATTTCTAAAATAACAAAGCTTTTTGAAAAAGCATACACCTTTTGGTTAGAACAGAAAGAGCAACTAACGTTTAGTGGCTATCTGTTGTTGATTTGGATGCTTACTGTTTTAGTTACGTTGATTGTAATGAGGATGTGTGGATTTTCAAACTTCTTTTTAAGAAGTAATGACCATGGAACTTACTAAATTTACTTCAATTTATCCAAGTGTTTTGGATTAAAAACAACCATTATCTTTTTTTTTTTTTTAATTTTAATGAAAATCCCTCTAGAAATACGTATATTAGGTTTATGGTTTATTGTATTTGTCTTAACTGTATGTATTGAATAATATTTGCATGTCAAGCATAGGAAAAAAAATTCTTCTCTTGTGCCTACTAGTATTGAAGTATAAATTAGATAAGCTGGGAAGTCACAAGACAGGTATCATGATTAAGTCAAATGTACGTATTGTAGTATGCACTTAAGTGGAACATAATGCTTATTTGAAGTACTTGTGTTTCTTTACACTTTTCAATATGAAGACAAGCACAGGGATTCTTGGTTAGAGCTGTATGTTTACATCCCATGAATAGCTGAAACTTCAGAATGCAGCTCTGTTAATGCTAGAATGACTATTGCAGAGAAAAAAAAAAAAAAAAAAAAAAAAACACACACACCATACAGTGGTAGTGTGCCTGTTAGCTTAAGCAGATAATACCAAGTAACACTGAATAACAAACTGTTACAGGTTCGCATTTCCAGCATCTGTGGAAGAAGTGGTACAATAGATGAGAGTATATTTTTCACTTTGGATTCATTGAGACTTCCCGATGGCTATTCACCTTGTAGACATGATCTAGTGAACACGATTGTGGTGGAGAGCAGTCAGTCATGTTATATTTGGAGAGCTCTCTGCTTGGTGCCAGTCAGCCAGGATGGGTAACATTCATTCTTTCATTCTCTTTCCACTTAGTAACAACTAGAGATGAATTGTAATTATGCATCTTAAATTCTGTTGCATCTGTTAAGTGAGAAATACTGTGATTTTTCCGCTACTTGACTAGAAGGCATGGTAGACCATTGGGAAAATCAGAATGTGATATGTTTTGGCCCTTGCTTTTTCTTCCTTTCCAGAAGGTGGGAACATCAGTGCTTACTGGAGAATTAAAACCAGTAGCAGCTGAGCTCAGGGATATTGCTAGGCAAGGGAGGAATTTTGCATGGTTTTGTTAGAAAAATCCCAAGCTCATACTTTTACCTTGTTTCCTCTAATCTGTTGTTCTTCTAGTGAAGACTTTACTGTTTGAAAACCTTTCTCAGTGAAACTGATGTAAAATGGATGTTTCTTTAATCCATTTTGCTTAAGTTGTAGTGGTTCTTCAGATGCCTGCCCTAAATGGAATAGTTTAATCATCTGAATAAAAGAGATTCGTTGGTCTTGCAAATATCAAACTAGAAGGTTCTACAGGCACTTTAGATGGCATATGTGATGTGAGGAGGTTCTGGACAGATTACAGAGAAGGTTGGAAAAAGTAGATGATGTTCACTATGAAGAAGCAGCAAAATTTTGTGAAGCAATCAACTACACAAATGTAGAATGGGCAACAACTAGTCAGTAGCAGTTCTGCAGCAAAGATCTGGGGTTTGACTTGTGAGTTCAAGCATCTATCCTGTGAAAAACAGAAATACTGCCCAAATGTATATAAATAGGGCTATTACCTGCAAAATTTGTCACTCTCAGTACTAACAAGGCCTTGGTAGGGTTACAGAATCTGATTCTGCAGGCCAAAAATAAGCTGTTGACGAGTTGGAAAGTCCAAAGGAGAGCAAAAAGGACATTCAGATACCTCTCAAACATAGTCTTTGGGAGAACTTGCCTTGTTTGTAATTGTATTAGATAACTAAGGAGTACTTGGGGTGTGTAAATATTGGCAAGACAATTAAAATATTTCCAAGTGATTTTAGTGCCTATTTATCTAACTGAATAGTTTCTTATTTGTAGAATAGAAGCAGGTTTTGTTAATGTTTCTACAGGTAGCTGAGACTGAGAGATTAGATTTACGGTCACTGTCTCAGGCAGGGAAGAGCATATGACTCTGGTTTCATAGGCATTTATCATCAGTAGTATGTGTGATAGTAGTTTTTAAGAGTACTTCTAGTTTTTCAGCCATTTTCAATTTCTTCTTCAGTTTGCTGCTTTCAGATTGAAGCAGTAAGCAGAAGACATAAGTGCATGCTTGGAGTACATGTTGAAAAATATCCAGTCTAGTCGTTTTACATCTTAAGCTCCAGTGCTAACCAGGACTTTTGCTAAGGAGCTGCTCTTTGTTGTGTCTTTGTTCAGCTCTCAAGAAGATCCGTAACAGCTTCAGTCATCATTTTATTCAGCTCTTCAACAAAGATGAGCTAGCTTCTTAACCATTTTAGCCTTGTGTCCAAAGTTTTAAGCTGATTTATTGTGCTGCTGACAAAAGACTTGTTGTTTCTGACTTGCTGCTTAAATCAGTAAAGGCAATCTTATTGTCTTGAAAGTGTAAGTAGCTGAGAAAAAGTGAACGCTCTCACCTGCCTCTTCCTAAATACTGTGACTACACATTGGTATAGCGATTCTTAAACTTGCGCTGAATCAAAGATACTTGATGAGTCTATTTGTGTTTCAAAATCACTAGCTAAAATTATTTTTATAGACAACCTCATTCTAATGGAGTCAATGTGGATGAGCCTTATGAAGACTTATTGAGAGACAAAGGAGGGTTGGAAGTATCAAGAACGACTAATTTTGGAACTCTGAAGCAGGGGGAATCTAAAAGAATGATCATTTGGATAGAGTAAGCCTTTCTGATTGTTCTAAGCTTTCTTCCTTTCCGTCAGTCTGTAGTCTGTAAACCTGTCTTTATACAGAAGCCTTTCATAGTTGAGCCTTGTAGTTCATGGTCTTCAAGTAACCCCCAAGTACTATGGATTAAAGAGAGTTTAATGCTGAATTTAATGTCTTTACAATAGTCTTTTATTGAGCATCTATCTTGCAGATGGTCCTTTGAGACTCCCCAGTCCTATGCCTCTTTTCAATCTTAATAAAAACCTTTCTGGAATGAGGTTAGAGTAAATGATTTTACTTGTAAGTGTGTTTAATTTAAACTGCAGATGTGCTGTCATCTTCAAAAAATCTTAGAACAAGAGGACTGCTGCATACTCGTGTATTAAAAGCAGACCAGACTTTTTTTCTAATTTTTATTTTTTTGCAGGGTTTTGGTTTTGCTTGGGTTTTCTTTTGTTTTTAACTTGGATGCTGAAGAAATATGTTGGTGTATCCTTAAGGTTTTTCTGTTTTGATGGCTTTCTCTTTTTTTGTTTGTTTTGTGTTGGGGGGGGGGCGGAGCGCAGCCCTGGATTCCCCCCACCACCACCACCTGTGTGCATAGAGGCTCAAATGAAGTTGCACCTGAATACCCTCTTATTTGTTACTCTGTGCTCTTTCCTAGGAGTTAGTTATCCAGAGGTAAATTTTAAGTTACCATAGCTTAGTAGTTCTGTATGCTTCATATGCTAGTTGATAGGACCTAGAAGTATTAACATTTAGCAGAGGTTCTAGACCTCATGAGTTAGAAGCAGCAGTGCAATTTATTTCTGGTAGCGGTTATGAAATATTGGTGAACTTGCTACAGATAAATGCATAGTTAATGTTCTTGAGAAGCTTAATTCTACCTGAAGTCAAATACAACTATGTAATTAATTACATAACTGCTTCTAGGAATAAAGGGAGTGTACCACAGTCCCTAATCAGCTGCAGATTAGCTGGATGGGTAAAAAACAAGCAATTCAGTCTTCAGATTCCTCAAAAATGTGAAAACAGTCCAGAAGCATATCTATCATCTTTTCCAATAAATCAAGAAGACCTCTCAAAAGCTGCAATTAATTCATGTAACAACAGTGGCGGAGCAATGTATGAGTCACTGAATAATACATCCGTTATGAAGAATGGAATCATTCCAGGTACAGTGAAATGTTAACGTTTGAATGTTGAATGTTAACTCCTCAGAAGACCTGTAGGTTTGTTTGAGAAGACTTGACTATGCTAGCCATAGCAATTGTGGTAACAGAATTTATTGTAATCTGTTTACTACAGAAGAAATTAATTCTCAAGATACAAATTTATCAAGGACAAAAGAAGACTTTTCCTCGGTGAAAGGTGAAAATCTACATAATGGAGAAGATGTAGAACAACCAATAAAGCATGTCAATATTACAGGAGAAATTGTCATACCACCAGGTGGAAAAACATTCATAGTGATCATATGCACAGCTGTGTAAGTATTTCTTTCCCTTGGTTCTGACTGATACAATGGAAACAAGTCATAAATATTTACTTAATTCCCTTATTCTAGCCTCAGTTCTCTTTTTACTGTAGGACAAAGTAAGCCAGTACATATTAGCAAATGATGTGGAAACCTATGTTAGACCTTGAAAGTAATTAGCATTTTAATGCTCGATTCTCATTTTTGTTGTCGTAAGAAAATGGTAGTAGTAAATGAAGAAAGAGGGTAGGAGTAGATAACTTCTCAAAAAAAAAAAAAAAAAAAGCCACAGTAAGGTGAAGATAATACCTACAGCTGATTATAATCTTTTCAGGAAACCCATTGTTCTATGAGCTCTAGAGTTAATGTAGATTTTCTGAGAATTTTTGAGTTACGTCTAACATGTTTCTTCCAGTCTAGGTCCCCTGATGTCATATTTATGTTGCTACATGCCTTGATCTCAAACTTCCATGTCCTGTGATATTAAATGCAGGTTATCTATGCTGAAATAGATAAATAAATTTTAAAAAAATCTTTCTTCCTTCAAGGTGTAATTTGTAGAAGTGGCTTGCAGATCTTAGAAGACCCTTGAAAAACAAAAATACTTTGCTGTAAAAAATACTTCATTAATTTAGTTAAGAATAAAAAGTAACTTTGCGTGAGCTCTTTCAGAATTCAAGTAGGAGCCTCATGCTGGAAAGCTTTCATGTGCTTGTAAGTTACTTCCAGCTGTAGCTCTACAAATTTTGTGTACTACAGCTATTGATTCTTATGATGATAATTTAAAAGTTGGATGGGGAAAAAAACAAGGTCAAATGGTTTCATTCATCAAAGTAACACTGCATTAACTTTCACACTACTTCTGTTACCATTTTACATAGTGAGCCAAGGGGCTGCTTAGGAGGATGATTTAGCTGCAGTTTGAAAGATAAGCTGCAGGCATGGTATGCCTTTGTGGAGAAAGATGTGTGTTTATATTTCACTGTAAATCTGTAAATGCCACGAAGTCTGAGTATCTTCTAATAATACAAAACAATCCACACAAAAATCCATGGAAGGCTGCAGCATGAAGGTAACAAGTGCTCACTGGCCCCTTAAGAGACCATAAGGACTGAATACTTAGACCATAAACCTGGACAGTTCAGTGTCTGCACTGAGTTCATGTATCAGAGAAAACCAGGCTATAGCTTTAACCTGAGCAGGTAGCATTAGCTGGCATGAAGTGGTACTCCTGCCAAAGTAAGCTAGAATCCTTCAGGGATGCTTTTGTTTCAAGGACATAGTAACAGCGTTGGACTGTGTAGTTAGTGCTGAGGAGAGAATTGGGCTCTGAGTAGTGCTGGGATGAGTTCATGAAGGGCAGATGGTTTGTGTTAGATCTTTTGTCTTAAAGTTCCTTAGAAACGAATCTGAAGAAACTGTTCCCTCTGATTTTTTTCAACTCTGTCACTCTCCAAGCACCGCTTATGCATACAAAGTGTGTTTTTTTCAAAAGTAAAGGATCTTTCCTGCTTTCTCTGCTTGCTGTGTTTACAGTTAGGGTTCAGTTCTGAGTAGCCTTAAGCAAGGTGGAGCAAAGCCGTTGCTGCAAACAGTGAAGGGATACGCTTCAGGTTCCTCTGGTGGAAATGTTTGGGTAATCTTTCTCACTAACAGTAATTCCAAGGTGTTCCTTGTGATAGAAGTATCAGTTCTGTACCTAGTATGTTGAGGGGAAGGATTTTGCTCTTTACCCAAGCTTTTGATGAAATTGGAGTTTTGAGATTTTTTTTTATTTTTTTAAATAATTTTTTTCTTTAAATTATTTGTGATACCTGGATTGAGCACAGGGTGGGGAATAAGTATGAGGAATTAACCTAAGTGAGTAGTTCTCATACATTACTGAAATGAGAATCTACAATTTTATTTTTAAAAATACTTATGGCTGGGGAAAATAAAGTGTGAACATGATAGTTTTAAAAACATAACTTCTGCTTACTTGAAGAAATCTTGGATACAGTAAAGAACTCCTGTTGCTTGGTTTCTCTGATTTTACTGTTGGACGCTATATTGAAGCTACTGTAACAAATGAAGAAGAATTACTAATAGCACCTGTGAAACCATTTTCTCCAAGAAAGCCTAAAATTGTTCTAGAACCTCAACCAAGGAAGACAACAGTGGTTGCCCCTAAACACAGAAGGTACAGTGAATTAGAGCAAAAAATAACACTTAATACTGTTCTATTTGGTATTGCTGTATCTGTTCTGTAATGCTGACAAAATGTGATACTGAGCGAGTCTGGATGTTTATATATGTATATTGTGGACATTACTAATAGAAGTCGGTTTAGTAATGAACTGCTTGATTCATTTGTAGATTTGTCAAACAGGAGCTCTTTCCACTATATAATGTGGTGGTAAACAACATAAACACTGTTGCATAGTAATCTACAAGTAACAGTTATGTTTTTAAGAAAAAGTATGGAAAATCAGAAATAGTTTCCTGAGAGTGAGCTTCTTAACTCCTCGAGCAACTTTGATATCTATATCTGATAAATACTTCCCATCTTTCAGTCAGAAATTTTCACAAATAAGCTTCCATTATACTTATAGTATTTGCTTAGTGATAAAAATATCCCTAAACTGAAAAAATAGACACATGATGTTTTCAAATAATCTGTAACTGGAACCTTTATATTTCTTCCCAGTATAGCAAACTTTTCAATTGTCACTTTAAAGGAATTACTGGGTCTGTCGCATGTCCATATGTTTTGGTCTTATAGCTTTTATGACATGGCATGTTCATTAGCTGGTTTTCAGATCTATAATTTGAGAAGGCTAAATGATATGTCATACATTTTTGTTTTAGAAATCGCAGAAAGCAGTTGCCAAGCTTTCTCCCACATTATACCATACCAGATGAGTTAAGAAAATGTGTGGAGCAGAAGTTAGACATACTGGCCTTTCAGCCTCTCCTAGCAGAGGTATGCAAGTGTAGGTTTATGTAACAATATATTTTATGTAAGTGTTTATTCAAGCTGGCCTTAATTTAGCAAAAACATGTAGCCCTTAGTGCAATACACAATGATGTAATATTGTTACCAAGTAGACTTAAGACTAGTCTGCATCCCATAATTCCCATGGGTTTCGGTATGTCACAGAACCCGAGCTTGCAAGAGCGCAAAAGGGTAAATGTGAAAAACTGAAAAGGGAGCTGAAGTATGCTGCTGGGGGGATGCTACAGAAGCTGGACAAAGATTCCTCTTCACTCACTTCTTAGGTGTTGTTGGAAAGGGGGGGTTCGGGTGGGTGTCAGAACAGCATTCCAGCAGTTGTTTCGTAATGAAAGCAGAAAGTCTTAAGTTATCGCAATAACAGAGAATTGTTTTCTGATTGTTCAAAGGGGGTTTTTTTTAAAAAAAAAAAAAAGTTCCTCAAATTTAGTTCACTATAGCTTGTTCAAATTCTTCCCACAAGTATAGTGATTTCAAAATATGTTAAAAAAAAAAAATAAAAAAAAATACCCACACCACTGAAGTCTAATGAGAAGGTTATAGTGATTCTTTCTCCAAAACTGTGTCCAGATTCCTGGTAGAGTATTGCTGCAACTCAATCTCCCCAATCCCCCAAGTTTTTAAGCACTTACAAACTGGAGTTGATACTTATTTTTTCAAAAACGTAAAAGGCTATATGTTGTCTGCTTTCTAAAGAGCTCACACAAAACCTGACATCACAGCATTAAGATAGCAGGTTAGTGATCCTCTCTCAAAAAGAAAAAACTTGGTAGTATTTGCAATAATTTCATCAAAGCCTTCTATTAATCGTAACTCTTTTACCCACACCTTAAGTTCTGTCTGGTACTGGTGACTGTTTTAAGTCTGCTCCAGAAAACACTGGTCATATGCCTTGTATTTCAGTGAGAAGATCACAAATAAAATGCATTCTGTGCTGTCAGTCATTGTTTAGGTAGAGCTTTGTACTGTTGGAGAATACCTCTTCAGTGAGCTGCACTAAGCTTTGGGGGAGAAAGTTCAGGTTCTTTCAGCTTGCCATAAGTTGTATAATCATCAGCCAGGGCCAAGACTGACATGACTGACTCACTTCACCCATCTCTGCCCAGTATACTTGGATTTTATGCTTTCTGGGGTTGCTGAGCATAGAATTCAGTTTGTAGACTGCCCCTGAATTCAGATGGTAAAACTGCCATTGTAGTAAGGAGAGACTTGGTTAACTCTTAGGTGATTGCCTATTTTATCTGAGCTCCAAGGACTATACTAACTCTGCTTTGACTAGTGGGAGAGTTTAAAATACTAGCTAGTGTATAGACACATATATTTAGGTGCCTTAATTGGCAACCTAGTTGCTGTGCAGTCTTTAAGAGGTGTTTTGTCTAACATTAAGAATGGTGTAGAAGTTACACTAAAGTATCTTAGTTTAGAAGTTATAGCACTAATGCATATTGTTTTGTTTGTCAGCATCTTAATCTAGATAATTATAAAGCCAACTTTTCTACTCTCTTGTGGCTTGAAGAGATCTATGCAGAAATGGAAATAAAAGACTTTAATATGAGTGGGGTTACTTTGAAAAGGAATGGGAACTTGTTGGTGTTGGAAGTCCCAGGAGTGGAAGAGGGCAGACCTCACCTTGTTACAGGTAGTAGTTAATGCGACATAAAGCCAAATAGCATGTTGATCAATATTTTTCAGTGCAATATGAACTCCATTGCTTATTCTTTTGTTTAAGTAAGTCTTTCACGTATTTGAACACAAAGCTATTAATCTAGGCTACTAGGCAGGTGAATTGTTAGTGTCATAGTGTGCGTCTTACAGTGGCTGCTGTCTGAAACAGCATTGCATGTGTCTGTTACCACATGCGTCTGTTCTTATGCATGTTCTGATGCTTTAGCATTTTTCATGTACAAAAATTGGTGGGGCTTTCAGCAAAAATAAACTGTGCAAGGTAGTAATAACTTAAAAGGCAATAAGTGTATCAAAAGCAAAAGCTGGGAAAGCAGTTTGAATTCAGAATTTCAAATAACATAGAAGTTGCTGTTTTCAGGAGGTGTTTTCTGATGGTATCAGTATTAGGTGCCTTTTAAACTGTAATACGCAACTGCATGTGGCATTTCAGAACAGGTAGTCACGGATGCAGCAACTTTACTGAAGTTAGTTAACATCTTGCATCCTACAAATTCCTAGTTTAACCATGCAAAAGAGGAAAAAAAATAAGTGCTGTGGCAAGAATTTCACTATTCCTTATTAACAGTGTGTTGGCTTTTAACTTTGTTTTCAATTAGGTGATAAGGTGATACTGAAAAGTCAGGTCTACTCTGAGCATATAATAGAGTACGTTGCCTATATTACTGAGGTAAGCAAGGTGTATCTCCTATTTAAAATATTGTGGTCCACAGGTTTCAAAGGGGAGCTGGCAATTCATGGAGTTACAGACTAGGTTAACTTGACTTCTGGGAAGCTAGATTTGTTTTATCTATATTCTGAGTGGTGATTTTGTATTTTTATTGTATTTTTTTAAGACTTTGGCTTTCCTGTTCTTTCTAGATTATAGTCTTTACCTGCTCTGAAAGCACTCATAACAGTCTAGATACACAATATGTTGATAGCATGTAAATCTAGGTGTCTTTTTGGAGGTGATTTAGACTGGATATTAGGAAAAAATTATTTACTGAGAGAGTGGTGAAGCATTGGAATGGGCTGCCCAGGGAGGTGGTGGAGTCACCCTCACTGGAGGTGTTTAAGGAACGTGTGGATGAGGCATTGTGGAACATGGTTTAATGGGCATGGTCGTGTTGGTTGGTGGTTGGACTTGATGATCTTACAGGTCCTTTCCAACCTTAGTGATTCTGTGATGGGGAGGTTCAGTGCTTTCAGAGATACTTCTTTTTGTTTAAAGTACTAAACCTTCATCAATAAACTTTTTTTTTAATCTTTGTAACAGATATGTAATGAAGATGTTACTCTTAAATTAAATGCAGACTTTGAACAGGCTTACAACTTGGAACCCATGGATGTGGAATTTGTCCATAGCAGGTATTTTTATAAGTTCCCAAAAAGCTTCATTCCTCTAGTAAAGTGACTTTTAAAATATGCACAACTGTCAATTGGTTGTTTTGGTGGATACAGATAGGAGAAGGACACAATTAAGATCTTGCAGTTCTTTCACCTCTTTCCTTCAACACACCTTTTCACTACATCCATTGGTAAAAGACTGCAACTATAATCATGATGTACAAAGAATTCTTGTCTTAAGCTTCTCTAAATGATTGCACTGATGCCAGGCAGTGAGATGGGGGGGATGAGGTGGTATGCTTTAGTTTGGGGTTTTTTTTCTCTTGTTTGTTTGTTTGGGTTGGTTTTTTTTTTTAAGAAGAAAATATACCAATATGGCTGCAAGACTGTGCAAAAAAAATGTTGATGTTAACCACCCATTCGTTTATATTTTTATTTTATTCATGGGATGTTATTATCTGTATCGAGTTGCTTAATCTTCTCTGTAAAATGAGCTTTGCGGAGAACTTTCTTGAAAGACTAGGTCTGGAACACCAAGCCATCATGGTCTCACTGAAGAGCTAAAGAATGTATGTGTCAATGTTATTCATAGCAAAGCTGTTGATTGACAATTCTGCAATATATTTCTCAATAGATGCTTCTTTTTTTAAAACAAAATAATTAAAAATGTGGTTTTATATAAAAGTCTTATTTTTATATGCACTGGTGCATAGTAAAAAATATCGGATACTTTGTAGGTATCTTGAATACCATTGTAGTTTATAGAAATGTAAGCTTTTACTTTAATCTACAAATTTGTATTCTGATAACAGGATTACTAGCAGGCGATGCCAGTTGGCAGTTGAACAAGCTATCTACCTGGGTGAAAAAGGTACACTTCAGTTGGCTTAAGCCGTCTAGAGGATTTTGTTTGTGAGGAGTCTTGTGTCTTATATTGCTTTCACATCAGGGCATACTAAGAAGAATGCATGCTAGTTTTTTTTAAATCTCTGAAACTAGCATAGGTGTCATCAGAAGGATTTAATCTGTTGGCCATCACAGCGGCAAGCAGTGGAAACAAACTTCTGTGAACTGTTTGAGCTAATAAGAAATGCAGAAGTCGTACTGTTGTAATAATAGCAACTTAAATGACAGTGCTTTGTGTTACCTCAGAATTTATTAAAAAGCACTGATTTCCTGTTTTATGGTTGAGTATAATGATCCATATGAACTTCACACGGGTCTTTACCACTTCTACACTAATTCTGATAAACCAGTTTTGGCAACTCAGAGCAAGCTGATGTATCAGCAGTAATGTTAATCAGTGAAATGTGCCAAGTGTTTGTGTGGCTTTCAAATGTCTCTACTTTCTCTTTCTTCTCTAAATTTGAAGTGTTATTTCCAGAAAGGCTTGTCTTGCAGTCACCACAGGCTATCAAGACCCAGAACACTACGGAGTATTGTGGTGTTGATGATGGCCATGAACAATGTTCCCAGCAGGAAAGTAAGGTATCTGTTCTATAAATGTTGCTTAAAATGCTGAATACCATTCAGATTGGTAACAGGTATCTACTGTACAGCTATTGTTAGAAAGGAGTTGTATAAGGGAGTATCAAAGAATCAAAGTTGCTTTCTGCTTTCTGATGACAAAAGTTTTTGTTTACTGCCTGGGATTAGGGGATTTTATGATAACTGATACTGTTAAGCTAACACTTCCATCTCAAATGGAAAGTGCTTGTAGAAAAACTGTATGATTATAATTGGAATTGTCGGATTTGCCTTAGACTAGTTTTCGTAGATACTTTAAATCCCGTCACTGTGGCAGGAAATAGTTTTATGAAAGGAGGTAATCATCCTGTTCTGAGTAGATTTACCCAGGCTGCTTAACTGCTACTTAAATTATATGAGGAAAATGTAAAAATCTGTCTTAGAAAGGACTTCAGAAGATTACCTAGCTCTCTTTCCTATTTGAAGCAGGACTGTCACCAACACTAAATCGAGTCAGCTTGGGGGAGGGTGGTAGGTGTTTATTTTTGCCTAGAGGCTCTACAGTCTCTGCATAACCAGTGCTTCATCACCCTTCCACTCATGATTTTTTTCCTAATTCCCAGTATGAATCTTCCACCTGCGACTTGTCAATGTAGTCCCTTGTTATATGACTACAAAGAAGAGTTTGTCTCTTATTTTTTGTAACTCTTGATTTAAGCCATCATGGGTTATTAAACTGCCTCTTCACCTTCTCATGGCCAAACTAAAAATCCAAGTTCTCTCAGCCTGTCCAGTTCGTAACAAGAAAATGATGTTGCTCATATATAGTTGTAGCACCCACAGTAACCCAGGATCCTGAAAATGGCCCAAGGATACTACTTAGCCTCTCTGTTCTCGGCCTGTCTTGGTTCACACAGTTATTCAGTCCCAGGTGTGGAGCTTTCCACTTCTCCTTACTGAATTCCATGAGTTCTCTGTTGCCAAATTTCTCGTGGTCCCTCTGAACTGAAGGTGCACCATTGGGCATTTGAGATGTAACTCCTGACTTTGTGTTGTCTGCAAATTTTTTGAGGGTGTTATTTGATCTCATCCTAGTCATTGATGAAGATACTAGATAATATATGTCCCAACAACATCCCAGGGGTTCTTAGCTTTTGACCAGCTTCCAGCTGATTATCGGTCAGCTTTCAACTCGTCTGTCTGTTGATCTAGCTCATATGTCCTCAGCCTACAAATAGGAATGATGTGGTAAGTAAACCACTTCAAAAGCCTTGCTGAGGCCAAGGAGTGTTACAGTGACTGCTTTTCTTTTTCCCACTTAATAGTCTGTCCATGTAATAGTCCGCTCATCACAGAGGAAAATCAGGTTTGTTATGAAAGTTCTGTCCCTTGGTCTAGCCATGTTGACTATTCCTGGTCACTCTTTTTTCCAATCATGTGAAGGATGTGGAATCCAGAAGGATGTGCTCCATGATATTCCCGGGGACTGGAGTGACACTGATGAGCTATAGTTTCCCAGGTCTTCCTTGTCCATCTTATTTAAGATCAATGTAGCTTTTTCCTGCTGTCAGACAAACCGTGGCTTGTCATGATTATTTTTTATTATAGAAAATAGGTAATAGTGTCCACAATCATATCAGCATGGTGAGTCACATCTACCCTGTCCAGTGTCTCTAAGCAGTTTGTAGCTTGGTTCTCCCCTTCTTGTTACTTCTCCCTTTCATTCCCATGGAATGGGATGTCCACAAGAGTCTGGAGGCCTGCATGTGAGGCAGAAAGGATGCTGAGTTCTTTCCCATCAATAAATTGTTTTATCCATCCATGAGCCTCCATGATCCTTGAACTGTCTGTCTTCCACCACAACATTTTCTAAATCTTTTCTTACTACTCTGTTCTTGCCACATTTTAGCTTCAGCTGTACTTTGATCTCTGTGATCTTCCCGATTTCATCCAACTGTCCAAGCAGTGTATTTATGTTCAGCCTGTCCTGCCTGTAATGAGCTTTCTATAAATTCATCAAGAAGCTACAAGTTTAGCTATGCAGGTGCAGGCCTTCTGTTGAAATTCCTGATGATCTTGTGCAACAGGATGGTTTGTTTATGATCTCTCAATAAGCAACTTTTAGGTCTCCCATGCACCTTTTTCCCCACATGGTAGCTTCCCAGAGGATTTTGCCTGGTGATTTCTTAGAGAAACTGAGCTTTGCTCTAGAAGGGACAGAGTTCTGACCCCACTGCTTTACCTCCTTAGCCTTCCTCCAAGCTTGGAATCTCTGCAAAAGAAGTTGGTATGTGGACACATGTTCTTTCCTGTATATGAACAGCAAGTCTAGTGGTTATTTCTGATCAGTATGTGAGCCATTTACATTGAGAAGCTGTCACCAGCTCAGTCTAGAAATTCTAGACATTTCCTGGGTGAATTGCAGCAGGTGTGTGAATTATTGAAACCTCCAGAAAGCTACACAATCTATGATTGGGACACTGATGCCAGTTGTTTGTCTGAAGTCTCATCCATGTTGTCTTCCTTCTGGTGGGGATTAATTGCAGACCACCAGACAATACTGTTGCTGTTCCATCCTCCCGTGGTAACAACTCGGACACATCTCTGGTTTTGCAATTAGTAATGTGCATTTAAGGAGCTCCTGCACATAGACCCAGAGCCATGCTGGTGAGAGCAGCAGTGCAGCTAGTTACTGTTCTGCTTCTACTGGGGCCTTTCTGTTTGACTAGGAGGATGGTGGAGAACATCACCTGGACCCCTCATGCTTACCCCAGAGCTGTGTTGTCCTCCCCTTGATCTATTCAAGGTGTCACTAGTACTCACATGGCTAAGCAGCAAAGGGAGTGGTCAGGAGGACTAGATGAGCCTTGTGGTCTTTCCATGGCATCATGGCTCTGGGGAAGCAGCAAACATCTCTGGATGGTGCCTCTGCTCTGTACAAGGAGGAGTAACCATCAACCTCTAACACTCATCACTTTAGTCAATTTGGATTGGTATTACTAAAATGATGGAAACATCTGGTCCAGTACCTTGCAAATACTGCATTCCCTACAAGCAGTTTTCACCCATAATCTGAAGGAGATACCATCTTGCTTAGTGGCATGGAACGAGAATGCTAGCTTTTGTCAAAGGAAACAAGTTATTCAGCGTGGCTTCAAAATTCTCATCTAAGCCTGCAAAGTATTTGTGAAATAAATGTTTAATGTTAACACAAGCCAAACTTTTAGAAATCTTAAATTTAAGGTGGGAACTCTTCGCACCTTCTTCTACTCCTCTATCCATCTTCACAATAGATACTCTATTTAATGGGATAATGCTCTTTAATAGGAAAAATTAAAACCTAGCAACTTCAAAAGTATTAGTGAAGATAGTTGCCTGTCATCTTAGGGTGCATAAATCTTCACTTGCTGTTTTCAGGTCAAAAAACTGCAGAACAAACAGTCAAAATGCATGGCATCAAGGAAGATGAACGTAACAGATGTGATGCAAGTAGCTGCGCAAACAAGCCAGCTGGGTATGCTTTAATACTTTATATTGAAGCATAGATAGTTCAGGATTGCAGACACTTCAGTAAACCACGGCTGAGCAAGCTACCTTTTTAGATGTCCTTCTGCTCTGTCTTTTAAAGACAAATTGTAGAACAATACTAGCAGGAAGTTTCATTGGAGACTTCCTGCGGATGACCTAAATATCTCCTTCATAGAACCATAGAATGGTCTGGGATGAAAAGAACCTTTGAAGATCAACTAGTGCACCCCCACTGGTCATCTAGTACTGGTACTATCCGTGAAGTTACTGAAATTCTGCTATTCTAGGACAAGAAAAATTGAGCTTTGTGCTAAAATTACTGAATAGATTTTTTACAGACTGTTGGGTTATGTAACCATAGTCTTTTTCTGGCCTTCAGTTTTATTAAAGATCCAATAAATTTCTGAAATATTAATGGCTTATTTTCTATGTGCTGTTTTATGAAATCAGATTTTTTGAGAAATGCATTAGTTGTTGCTACATAAGGAAAATGAAAATTTTTTTATGAATTGGAATTGCTTTAATCTACGTATGTTAAAAATATTTATGTGGAGTTTTAATATATGCTTATCTTGATAATAGTTGGTGAAAATGTGACACTTAAACAGAGAGCTGGTGAATTTTTCAATCCTATGCTAAACGAGCAACAGAAGCTGGCAGTAAAAAGGATATTGAGTGGCGAATGTCGTCCAACACCTTATGTTCTTTTTGGGCCACCAGGAACTGGAAAAACATTAACAGTAATTGAAGCTATTTTACAGGTAATGGTGCATGACAAATCAGTCATCTCTAATCTTTTCAGTGTTGAAACACTTACAGTAATTCTGTAAGTACCATCATTTTTTTTTCCCAATGAGTTTTGGGATCACTTTCTATAACTCTGTGAAAGAGGAACTGTATTGATATGAAATTAACAGAGTTCCTGAATGGCTTATTTTCAAGTCGTCTTGTCTTTGTCTTTAAAGCTTTAGTGAACAGCATCTAACTTGTTATTCCAGTAGTGCATAATATATTCATGAAGCACAGGTATACATTAATATGATAACCATGAATTAATTCTGCTGTTGGTACACTGTTTGAAAGTATTTAGTCACGACTGTCAAGACTAGTGTTCTTGAACTGCAAAAGGATGGATGAATATAACACATATGCAAAACTCTTTTGGATTCTGTATTCAGTGAAATAAAATGGGCACACTTGAGCTGTTGCTACTTCTCTAAATAATCTTTTTTTAATGTCCATCTTCTTTAATATAGATACATTATACATTACCAGACAGTCGAATTCTGGTTTGTGCGCCATCAAATGCTGCAACAGATCTGATATGCTTGCGGCTGCATCAAAGTAATCTGTTAAAACCGGGAGCTATGGTCCGAGTTAATGCTAGCTTCAGGTCAGCAGAGGTAAATATTATAGATATCTGGCAGTTAATATTTCCATTGTAATTTTTTTGATCTTAAAATACTAGTTTAGTAATATGACTGTCAATGGTTATTAGTGTAGTTAGGCTTGTTTAGGATCCAAAATCCAAACATATTACTTCAGCTTTTCCAGAAGATTAACTGGAAAATGTTGATTATAGTCCTTAATTTGATTGTATGAGTGTAGAATCTTAATCTCTTTCCTGCAGTGCTTAACTCCACAAGCACCCACATATGTATCGGTGGGATTTTTAAGGCAGTAAAATGGTTTGACTTACAAAGCAATCTGAAAATCTGTTACTGAAGTCAAGCCTTTGTCTCCAAATTAAGACTACTTACACAGAAAAGTAAGCAAGTAGGATTGTAAGTTTCATACAGTCCACACACATTGTGTGTGCATTATACATATGTATATATTTATATATTTATATACATATATTTATATACA
>KL284120.1:0-10721 GCA_000699545.1 Podiceps cristatus
GGCAAAACTAGCTCCGTCCTGGCTCAAATCAAGACAGTTTCAATGAAAGTTTCAAGATATCCTCCAAACATTAAGGTACTGTTTAAAAGCCAAAAGATACTGTACCTGGCACTAAATTTGCCTCAGATATACATTCTTTAAATGAGTTTAGGGAATAAATGAGAAAACTAGATCATCCTAAACAACTGGAATATCGTGCATACATGTAATCTGTTAACTTTTGCAGGGACAAGATTAAATTCCCATATTTCTTCCCTCTTATACGCATATTTCTTTCAGAACCAAATTTTTTGTCTCTTTATTCTCCAAATCCAGACATTCACAGAAGACAATGGTTATCCCGATTATTGCTATAAATGAGTGGCCTTATATTTGACAGCTGTCCATAGTGCTTATTGTTGCTTGTGCCTGAGTGTGTAATATTTATTCTTAAGGAAGACCAGATTCAGTCATCTATTGAGCTGGTAGGGCTGTGTTGTAGCTCTTTTGGGACAATCTGGAATCTAAGTCTGATTTTTTTTTTATGTTTTTTTTTTTCCCCAGATAATACAGCTATTGCATGAGTTTGGACCAACTATGGACTTGCACTCATGGTCAGTCTTCAGAAATAGCTAGAGTGACCACAAGCTACATCTTTCAAGGAGGACTTCTTGCCATCTGTAATCATCCCTATTATGGAACAACATTTATTATTAACACTAAAAAACTAGAGACACTATGGTCTAAAAGACTAGAAACTAGGTTGGTACCACTGTTAAAAAGCACTAATTAAACAGTCATAATACTCATAATTTAACTGCCATAACTTTTTAAAATATTAATTAACTTATCAGGTTTATCAGGTTTTTTCAATGGGGAGTGTCTTCTTCCCGACATTTAAACTTAAGTAACAAAAGGGTTTTTTTCTGTTTGATTTTTTTTTATTTGTTTGATTTTTCACAGCAAACTTAGCTTATTTCAAAGATTTTCTTACTAGTGAGTGATGTACTTATATTTGAGTGTATGTGTATGTAAAAACTATCACACAGAAAAATTTAACCTAAAAATCTATCATAACATCTGTAAAATATTCCTTAACTTTACAAATGTCTTAATTTATGATGTTATTTTGCATACCCCACTTAAAGTATGTTTTATTCCTTTTTTATGTGCACTTTGAAATCTTTTGTTCTGGATGTTTCAGATTTCTTTTATGATACATGTATTTTTAAGAAATCCTAAACTATTTTGAAATTTGAAGATTTTTTTATCTGCGCTGTTAAGGTTTTTCCTTTCACTGTAAGTTTAATGACCTGAAGCCAACTTTTAATTTTAGTAGATTTTTCACTGCATAGTACTGTTAAGCATATAACACAATACTGATTATATCCACTCTGGAAATATTCATAATTGTTAAAGAAATGAAAGAATCTGTAGATCTAAAATGTACTAACTTAGCATTTGAGAAGCTCTAATTAATTGTTTAAATAATCTTTTAGTGTTTCATTATAATTTTTATCATATTTTTCCATCTGTCCTTAGGGTACATCTACATTCTTCAGGGGACTGAGGCATAAAAATCACTAAACTGGCACTAACTTAAGTCAGTTAATCAACATGGCAAAATGCCACCCTGAAGTTAATAAGGCTTGGCTGCAGCACCTCATTATATGGCTAGATTGCTTATCAAATCATCTGGGTATCTTTGTACTATATTCAGCAAGCAGCAGTAGACCCAATACAGGTGTATTGGCTAACCTTGTCATAAGACACTGCTGTGCTCGCCACAGCAGTTGGTACTAATACATGTATAGGCGATTGCCTTGGGGGAGATGAAAGGATGGGTAATACATGGAATACATTGTACCAACCTACCCTCAAAATGTCAATGAGGGATGCTTTCTGTGTAACTATTCCAGCATTAATTTATGCCAAACCATTACACTTATGTAGATTTCAGTGTGAACATCCTCTGCATCCCCTTAGCTATATGTATATCTGTTAATATCTACATTTGTACTGACCGAATTGTTAGGATAGTAGGGTGATCTCTTTCTAGGACAGCAGTAACTGCAACACATAGCACAATTTACGTGGGATAAATTATTCCCTTAATCTTATTCTTCTTGCTCCCTCTCTCCACATCTTTGTCGGCAGATTAAAAATGTAAAGCTGCAAGTAATCCTTGCCAAAAAAAAAAAAAAAAAAAAAAAAAAAAAAACACAAACAAAAAAAAATTACTTCAATATATAGCAAACTAAGCTCAGCAGGCTCAATTCATTAATTTTTATGTGCTTTCTGTTAAAAAAAGAATTAATGAATTTACTCTGAGCTCTGACCTGAAACTCTATCTCTCTTATTGCCTCCAAACCTCAGAGCTATTACGTGTAAATTTTATAACAACCATGGTGTCCCTCAGAGATGTGCAGCCCTCAAAATAGACATTTTACAAAGAATAAAAGACCATCCACTTACAGTAGTTCTAGATCGTAAAAATAAAAGCTTAGAAACAGAGAATAGTAACACAAGAAAAAAAAAGCAAAGAATTTCCAGGGGTAGGGATGGAAGAAAAAAGAGCAGGCTAGTTTAAAGGACATCTTTTCCTACTTTGCTGTGCTCAACAGAAAGTGGATGCCTTCTACAACAAAACAGTCTTTACCCAGTGCAAGAAGGCACATTGGATTAACCCATATGTCAATGTAAGAATGAACGGATTCAAACTAGGATCTTTGAAGTTAGGTGCCCTGCTGTCATTGAAATACCTACTTTCAATTTTCAGACTTTGTTATATTAGTTTAATGTAATGCTTCCTCATTACCTGCACAGATGATGGTAGTAGGTAAAGCAACTTACTTTTCCCTTTACATAAAAGTTGAAAAAAAAAAAAAAAAAAAAGATAAACGGGAGAGGCACAGCCTAGTACTATATGTGCTGTGCTATGTGCCAGCTAAGTCAGGCTACGTTAACATCAAGATTCTGAAACACAGTAATATTCTTAGTTTCTAATGTGCATTTGCCAAATGGAGTATAAACTTACTACTCAATTTAACAAAACACTAAAGGAGCTTGCTACAGTATCAGGCTAATTATTATTTAAAATTATTTTGTTGCTCCTTGTTCAGCACTAACATTATTCATGATGAATTATTTGATTTTTATGTGATATGCATGGAATTGCATGGGGATTCCAGCACAATTTAGCATTCATTTTTGTTCATAATTTTAGCAGAGAGGCTTTTTAAAAAATAATGTTACTTCAA
Source organism: Podiceps cristatus (assembly GCA_000699545.1). Lineage (NCBI taxonomy): Eukaryota > Metazoa > Chordata > Aves > Podicipediformes > Podicipedidae > Podiceps > Podiceps cristatus. The sequence goes on from KL284120.1 coordinate 3,240, forward strand.
ATAATATTCTTCCTTACATGCTGTAAGATCCTATTCATTCTGCAACTACAAGGGTAGTTTTCATCATCTTGCTGCAAGGAAATATATTCAGGCTGACAAATTTTCACATCTTCCAGTCACTTATGTGCACTAACCACTGCACTCTAGGGTAACTCTTTTTCTGGCTCGCTGTCTTGTACTGGAGTTGTTTCAATTTGAATAAAATGTTTATTGAGTCAAACAGAGTAAGTTAGACTATCAGCTTGAACCCTGGTCATCTATGTGCCATCTGTACTTATATTTACCATTTTCATTATCTGCTCATTGTAGTTTATTTATTTTCCTTTTTTCGATCTTTACAGTATATACACATTGATGTCTGTGACTGATATAATGCCCAGTGGCATGAGAAAAGTCTTTATGGTGACATCAATGGATTTTGCAGAAAGCCCTTGAATATGACTATCATTTTTCCTAAGATACTTTGTTCTTGCCAGTTTGGGAAGTTTTATGGGCCTTCATAGGAGAAATCCTGGCAAGGAGGGATATAATAAAAATAAGACCACTTATTCTAATATAGCAGATAATTTCTCAAGTGTTCTATAAAATATTGCTTGGGCTGTTTAAAATCGTCCATAGATCTAGTCAAATTCATTATTGTCATCAATATTCATAGTGAACTTTGCTCCTTTTACCCCATTTACAAATAGAAGTTTAATTTAGATTGTAAAAAAAAAAAAAAAAAAATCATTATTCTACTATTGTAGCACACACTGATTAACCCATCAGTGATACTGCTGTGCTATACCTAATAGATGTTAATAACAAATAGCTATCAAGGCATTAAAACTATACGTATCTTCTAATGGATTATCTTTTTTGTAAACAAGTCAATGAGAGAAGGATGTGCATGTCACTACATTGTGCTAATTAAAAGTTATGTTTTGATAAAAGACACAGTTCAAAGGCGGTTGAAGAAATACAGAGAATTGTTAAGAAGTAAATAGCTGCTAACAAGTACAAGTGCAAGGTAAGAGAAGAGGCTTTAGAAGTGCTGGTGCAGGCATACAAGGGAAGGACTCGAGGGCTATCAATAACAGTTATCAGCAGTCAACAGCTGGTCATTAAAGGGATACAAAAAATGGTAGGTAACTGAAGCTGATCATAGGGTTAACAAAGAGAAGAAAGAACCAATTTAACACAGATAAAATTTAGCATACACAATAAAACTTAGATACGGCAGATTCAATCACTATATTTTTAATTTAATGAATGAAGAGCAAGTAAGTTGACAGTGTTAGAAAATGTACAAAAATGGACCCAACAGACTTAAGGGTAAAGAGAACTAAACATCTCCCGTCAACAACATATTCATCCTGCCCCATGCCTGGAGGTGTTCAAGGCCAGGTTGGACGGGGCCCTGGCCAACCTCATGTAGGTCCAGGCCTGGAGGTTGGTGTCCCTGCCTGTGGCAGGGGGGTTGGAACTCTGTGATCCTTGGGGTCCCTTCCAACCCAGACCTTTCTATGATTTTATGATTCTATGATCAGGGGTGATGATCACTTGTCATTCTCCTGGACCCTTTTTCTGAAGCAATGTCAGCCCTGAGTGACCCTGCCCAGCTTCCCTGCTGGACTCCCCCCAGCCTGCCTGGTAACCAGGACCCCATTTCACCCCTCTTTCAGTAAACTCTTGGCTCTGCAAAAAAAGGTATGTTTCCTTAGCCCACATAAGTTGCACAACATTTTCACTCTGGTGTCCTCACCGCCAGGCTTTGCTGCAGCTGGGCTGCCTGTTGCAAACCACCATCAGTTTGTGGTGGCTCATTAACGAGCAATGTCTCTGCTACTTCCTGCCTTCATCTAAAACTGTAATATCTATAGAGAGATTTTAAATAGGGTCAGTAAAATATAGTTTCACCTTTTCCTACTACAAGCCAGTGGAACTATACACTAGAAAGAGCATATGCAAGAACTGATCCCCTGGAGATTTAAGGAGAGAGTATTAATAGGCAGAGACCAAAACAAGCCTGAGAGTATACTAACAGTTAAATACTATGGATTAATATATACCATAGCTCAAATCTTGCCCTGGTCCTGTTTAAATTTTTAGTACAAATGCACTTATGAGGCACATAACAAAATAGCCACAAATTGAAAGTGTGCATAAGCTTTGCTCCACAGTGTTCGTACACTGCATGAGATCAGGCAAAAGAAAATTAAGGCGAAAGGGGAGAAGAAAACAGTGTTGCAGTAAGGAAGGCAAGAGATTACCTAAATAAGTTGCTTTTAATGATCACATTGAAAGAAGCTACTTTATGTACAAATGATGTTCAAACTTTTCTTATTGTATCCAATAGAGTTCACAACAGAGAACAAGTTTACATTGATTTTTTTCTCTTAATTATTATTTTGATCTGTTAAGATGCATTGGAAATAGATTAACTGTAATTAGTTCAATATTTATTGTTATTTCATCTCTCTTAAAATCTGAAATGTAAGTAATTTGTCGCTTATGCTGAAAGGTCTAAAATTAGCACAACTTCTGCATTCTTTGCTGCTGAAATGTAGCTGCATAACTCAACATTCTCTAGTGAGTCACAACAGGTATCCATAAATCATGCAGCTATAATTCACCCCCCAAAACTTTATGAAATGTGAGGATCAGAGAAAAAAATCATCATGCAATACTCAGGTTCACAGAAAGGGATCATTTTCACAAAACATCATAGAAATGGCTGCATGGATAAAGTTTAATATGTAAACACAATTGAAATAATTACATTTCTATAAATATGGAATATGTTAATACTATTAAATCATACTGGAATCACTTGACAACTTGGCTGCTGAGTTAATATGAAAAACAGGGGAAGTAGAGTGAAATCTCACTCACCATATTTGAGCTCTTTTACTACAGCTATCATGAGATCATGTATACAAAAAACCAAAACTAAACTAAACTAAACAAAAATTGGGGTTTTCAGGATTCCAGAGTTCATTTATTTGTTTTTTTTTTCTGTGTGAAGTGTCTTAAGACTGTCATATATGAGTTCAATTCTATCGATTGTCTTTCTCACCTGAAAATAAAACATATTTCATGATAGTATTATTCTGTAATATTACTTTATTGATTTGCTATAATAAAGTGACAAGTACACATAGAAAATAGTGTATGTTCTTAAAAGAATATTTTTTTCTTCCTAGAAGATGCTTGTAGTGACTGATCTTATTTCCTAAATCTTCTAGAAAAAGGTTTACTTCTAATATACTGGATAAGTCAGTTACATACACAAATTTTTTAATTGTATCTACTGGTGCAACACTGATGCAGTGTCTTATATATTCACATTTCTTTTGTGAAAATCAGGTGACTACTTACTCTGTATTGAAGTTTATCATACTTAATTCAGAGGATCATGACAAAACAAGCACGTTCTCACTTTTCAAAGACCTGTATTTACAAATCACAATGATTCTCTAGAAAAGTTTTCAGATAGTCATGTATAACATGACAACACCTAGACATCCTCCATAGATCTGTGACTATAAGGAAGTATTGTGACCCTTGAATGTTCTATTTTTGTGATCTACAGTGTCTTTCGTAACTTCTTTTTGATTTAAGTAAAATCATATAATGTTGATGTCTTGATTTTGGCTGGGATAGAGGTACTTGTCTTCCTAGGAGCCGGTATAGTGCTGTGTTTTGGGTTTAGTATAAGGATAATGTTGATAACACTCTGATGTTTTTAGTTATTGCTACGTAGTTCTTATACTAAGTCGTGGACTTTTCAGCTTCCCGTGCTCTGTCAGTGAGGAGGTGCACAAGAAGCTGGGAGGGGCCACAGCCAGGACAGCTGACTCAAACTGGTCAAAGGGATACTCCATACCATATGATGTCATGGTCAGCATATAAACGTGAGGGACGCTGTCCAGGGCACCTGCTGCTCATAGATGGAATGGGCATCGATCAGCGGGTGGTGAGTAATTGCGTTGTGCATCCATTGTTTTGTATATTCTTTTGTACCTAGCCTGAAGAAGGGGAAGATGAAGAAACCTGTCTCCCCCATAGACTGGCTCTCCAAGGAGAAAAAGTAAGAAGTGTAATTTTTAATATTTTCCAATAGATGGCTCCTGAAGTATGGCAATGATGGTAATGCTGAGTACAAATACCAGATTAGTCTCATGATCAACAAGTTTATCATAGCATAAACCAGTATTACAAAGTACAGCAAAATTATAACCTTGGCCCAATTCCTGGAAATGATAAACAACACAACAGACAACATATATTGCCAGTAAGGTGTTACATAACACAACACTGAGAACAAGTGCAACAAATTTGAGAGCAAATAAATCAATATTATGACCATTGACTATTAAACTAATATAATTCATACTTGTAACAAATTTGTTTTAACATGCTCTGGTCTTATCTGTCATTATCTCAACCCTTCATGCCCCAAGTTGCGTGCCAAAAAGGATTGTTGTGGTTTAAACCCAGTTGGCAACCAAGCACCACACAGCTGCTTGTTCACCTGCCCCCTCCCAGTGAGATGAAAGAGAACTGAAAAAAAAGTCATGGCCTGAGATAAAGACATTTTAATAGGATAGTAAAAGAAGAGAAAATAATAATAGTGATAGAAGAATATACAAAACAATTGATGCACAATGCAATTGCTCACTACCCGCTGATCGATGTCCATTCCATCTGTAAGCAGCAGGTGTCCTGGCCAGCATACCTCACATTTATATGTTCAGCATGATGTCATATATCCCTTTGACTAGTTTGAGTCAGCTGTCCTGGCTGTGCCCCCTCCCAGCTTCTTGTGCACCTTCTCGCTGGCAGAGCACGGGAAGCTGAAAACTCCACAACTTAGTAGAAGCAACACTTAGCAATAGCTATAAACATCAGTGTGTTATCAATATTATCCTTATACTAAACCCAAAATGTAGCACTATACCAGCTCCTAGGAAGAAAAGTAACTCTATGCCAGCTGAAATCAGGACAATTGGTACATGATTATTTAAAAATATTTAGGCTTGTAATTCTGTTAATAGCATCACTGTCACTTAGCTCTTGGTTCTATATAAAGAGATTATTCTCACAGAAGAAACATTTTTTCTATAGCTGCAGGTGGGGATTCCACACTGCTGTTCTGTTTCTAAATCATCATCCCAAAATGAAGTATAGCCAAGGTAGATAGCATCCTGTGATGGAACTAAAAAATTTTCAGTAAAGGTGCAAGTCCAGGGCAAGCAATTAAGAAATTGCTTGGCAACAGCCTCTAATTAGCATTCTAACATACGCTATAGTTTCTATATTTTACTATGCAAACACAGTATGGTTTGAGGGAAAACAAAAAAATAGTTCTTTTGAAGCTTATTTTCCATTTTACTTATTTGGGGAACCGTCACAAATCAGCGAGTACCTCAATTTTCTAGTCAGATCTGTTCCCAGTATATCAACAGTTTTCATCAGATTTCCTGAAAGAATGGATTACTCTAGTGGTCTTTATGAGCACCCCAGGAAAAACATAAAATACAAATAAACAAACCATATTTGGAATATTTTCAAACTGTGTATCATTAATCTCATTTTAGAAGGAAACTAAGCCATTGAGAGCTGTTTTTCCAAATGTTTATAAAATGTTATATGGCAAAGCATTTAGCTTTTGCGAGCAAAATAAGGTGGGATCTGGAGGGGGGCAGCATTATTTTTTCCCAGAAAGAGCACCATTTTTCATCCATCTATCTGCCTGTCCCTCCTTCTTACATTTCTTACATACTGTCCAAGTTAAAAATAGGCAGGACAATCAGAGAATTGTAGTTGTGACATCCACCCCCTGGTTTATTATTAGATCTTGGGGTTTTCTTCTGCCAGTTGCATTCTCAGGTCTTACAAAACTATACTGTAACTGCCACAGCTCACCATGCTAACTACTGAGTCGCAATCTTATGTGTCTGCAAGAGCTGAGCAAAGAGATTGACAAGTTTAAGTCCAATGCTAAGAAGATAAGGAGAGAAATACATAAAGGAAGGTTATGCTGGCTAGATATAGATAAAACCAGACAAAGGCAGTGCCTCTCAACTGCCAGTATTGTCAAGGAAAGCACTTCAGTAGAGAAACTGCTAGATCTAATTCTGTTTATCAGGTCTGGCAAAGTGTTAAAGTAAACAGATGTGAGTTTGACCTTTCTGTTCTAATTAGAGAAGACATTGCGTTTTTATTACATGTCTCTAGGGTTAGGAATATTTTTGTTGGAGTATCTGAAAGTCTGGGGTCAGAGTTATTTTACAGGTTGGCAGCTGCATTACTTTGAAAGTGATTGATGTGATTAACCAGCTATACAAAGTATCTGAGCTGAAGCACAGCTTTTCAAATACAGTGATTCAGTAGCAAGACCCAATGTTCTGTATTTTTGATGTTGGGTAGATGGGTGTGTTCATCAGTCTTTAAACTCATAATTTATATGATTCACTCTTTTCCTTTAAATATCTTTCCCCCCTTTTAACTTTCTAAATAATGTGACTGACATACTGCAGCATGACTGTTAGAATTGTCATGGCATTTCTATTTTCACTCTGTTCCTTATAGTTTATGGTCTTAATCCAGAGTAGCTTAATCCAGTCACAGATTTCATAAATTCATTGGTACTAGTGCTTCATTAAATCAGCCTATTCAAGAGAACATCCTTCAGCTATAGGAAGTCATCTCTTAATCTATGCTGCTTTGTTCATCCTCCTCCATTCATTGCAACAAGCTATTCACTGATGTCATTTCTCTAGTGAATAGGATAAAGGGTTTAAGACTCAGAATCTATGTTTTCTTTTTCTTGCTTTGCCATTAACTTGCTACATTATTTTACAAAGCTTTCTTAATTCTCTGTACCTTTTATTCTTTTTGTGTAGCCTATTTAGACTGTAGACTCTTTGGTACAAAGCCCTTACCAGAACAAACTCTTAAGCTCTAGGCATTTCTTTCTAATGTAGAAATAATAGCATTCAGTAATATCAGTTCTGAATGTAGGCCCACTGAAACTGGTGAGAGTTTCTACGTTTATTTCAATGCATGTGACCATGCTCAATGGAATGATTGTGCTGTTCCACACAATTAAATACTGAAAACAGATCTGGTAGTTATACAGTTGTCTGCTGCAAACACTTATTGTCAGAATTGAGGAAGATTTCTTATTTTTCACCATTTTACCAGTATGACTTCTTTTCAGCTAAGAGTGTGATCCAGGAAAGGGCTTTAAGGGTCTATAAATTAGGTGATGTAATATATTTTCTGTAGTAGATCTCAAAAAGAAATAAAAATGCAGTGTTGGTTTTCTAGGTTCCTTTAAAACATTTGTTGTGGAAGGTAAGGTACTATAAAAAATTTAAAGAATTTGGTGGGGTGAATGGGAAGTTTCTCATAGATCACTTACAGAATGCTAATCACATCTGTAAAATCTGTTCTCCCTCTGATCCTTCCCTGGAAGGTAGGTACTCAAAGCAG
>KL284121.1:373-25942 GCA_000699545.1 Podiceps cristatus
CTTGTCCTGCCCGGGCCTTACCCAGAAGGTTTGGTGCTTGGCACCATGTCGCTGCGATTCAGAGGCGCCCAGAGATCGGTGCTCGCTTGGCATCATCTGGCCGCCCGTGCCGCCTTCGGGTGGGCGTTGGGCTGCGGGGTTCGTAGCTAACAGCGGTGCGCCTTTCCGCTGCGGGTCGGCTTTGGACTGTGCGTTTTGGCAGGGCTTAAGGGTCTTTAAAGAGCTCTGACGAGAGTCTCGATGCCTCAGTGCGTGAGCTGTGTGTGCTCGATGGGAACCTGAAAGTGAAGAAAGCTGAATGCAGTGGTGGAGGGTCATTAGAAACTTACGGCTCATTTTTTGTTTTCATCAGCAAGATGCACTTGGGTTTCCGGTATTGTCCACTCGTGGGAGCACTTGAAAAAGACTAATTTCAGCAACTTCTTCAGCTAGAAGCTTTCATTTATCACAACTTCCTCCAACTCCCAGGCTGTGCCCATGTTAGCAGTAATAGCAAGAGCGCAAAGATCCCAAACCACTTTGCCAGCATTTAAGAATTGTGACATCCTTCATGAGATGTGCTTGTGCATATGAGTGAACTGGAACATGGAGGAGTTACTTGTTTGAAGTCGTGCATCAAACAATTGTCAGGCTTGGGAATGGAACTTTGCGAGTTGTCGGTTTTCAAGTTCTTGCTTTAACCACTAAGCATACGGTTTTCTTCTAGGTGCTTCCTCAGGCAGTGCTGAAAGCACAGTTGATTGACTGTGAACTTGTCTAAAAGGCTGCTTGAAAATTTCCACCAGAGCAGGGTTCTCAAGTTCCTCCCTCTCATCAGATGCTTTTCTTACTCCCTGATGTTCCTCTGCCTCTCTCTAGTGATACTGTTTTATTTCCAGAATGAGGTGTGGCTTTAGGTTTCCATTTCTCTTAAGTTGCTTTACTGAATCATAGAAAGGTCTGGGTTGGAAGGGACCCCAAGGATCACAGAGTTCCAACCCCCCTGCCACAGGCAGGGACACCAACCTCCAGGCCTGGATCTACACAAGGTTTCCCAGGGCCCCATCCAACCTGGCATGGGGCATCCACCCCCTCTCTGGGCAGCCTGTTCCAGCACCTCACCACTCTCTCTGTAAAAAACTTCCCCCTCATATCTAATTTAAACCTTCCTTCCTTCAGCTTCAATCCATTCCCCCTTGTCCTGCCATTTTCTACCCTTTTAAAAAGCTGGTTCCCCTCCTGTTTGTATGCTCCCTTCAGGGACTGGAAGGCTGCAAGTTCCTCTCTGGAGAGAACTGGAGTTCCTCTCCCTCTGGCTATTATTTGTGGTTGGATCTAAGGTTGAATGATGGTATATCACTCTGATGCTCTTTCTGTAGTTTCTCTGGAGCTGGGAGCCCCACAGAAATGCAGCCTGTCTTTATCACCATGTGTCCATTCTGCTTTCCTATCTCTTTCCTTGCTGACAACCCCTTTCATCATCAGCCCTGCACACAAACAAGGTTAGCTCCAGTTCAGATTACATTAGTGTAGTTCTGCTTCCCATTACTTTTCTCTGTGAGCCTGTTTTATGGGGATGTGCATGTGTAAGGCGGGCACTGAGCAATATAAATGCTCAAAGTAAGGAGCCTTTATTTCATAAAGGGAAGGGCACGAGCCAAGGGATGCTTTGAATCCACTGGTGGTTGAAAGCCTGGTCCTTGTAGGTAGAACACTTCCTTGGAAGGTGGAAAATATGCAGTGGGTTTTGTTTTGGTTTGGGTTTTTTTGGTACGTAAATGCCTGTTAATATCAGCCCCTCTGGTAGGGAAGGGGATGCTCTGTAGTGTTTGAGGCCTGAAGAGTTAGGTGCGTGCATTTCCATCTTTTGCCCACTTGCCCCAGACAGATTCCATTGTACCTCTACCTCAGACTAATGGTTTGCATAAGCAAAGTAGTGAGTAAAGGTGATTAATCGGGGGCTTAGAAATCTCTAATAAAAGGCATTATCGAACCAATGTAACTATGTGTCTACTGTATAAGGCTGGATGAACAATGAACTACTGTTGAAAGAATGAATGAATCGGTGCAGGGAATTGTGTGTCAGGATAGATAAGATCAACGTACAAACCAGGAGCTGGTAATATGCAAAAACCTTTATTTGATTTTTATATTTGGTAGAGGTAGAAGTCTTACGACAGTAAACCAAACAAAGGAGATTAGAATAATCTAAACTAGGGTTTGAGGAAATGGACCCTGAAGGTACAAAAGCACCGATTTTAGGGATTGTTCAGTACTTGAATGCTTCTCCACACCTTTTCAAGGGGTCCTAGTTTTTTCCTACCTGGTTCATGGGCCAGGCCTTACACTTGTGTATATTGAGGGAGGAACCAGAGAGAACTGGAGCTCTGGTGCAACTCAGGCCTGTACTGGAGGTGCAACACTGTCACAGGAGCTGAAGGACAGCAGTGATGGCCTAGCAGCACTGCTGGGACGCTGAGCTGTGTTTCACAGAAAGCTTTAATGGAGGTTGTAAAGGAAGCACTTTTGACACGAGAGCAAAATCTATCCTATTAATGCCACCTCCCAAATGAATGATGCTAGCAGGTATTCAAGAAGGCAGCAAAGCTGTTCTCTGGCATCAAAGGCTGCTGCTGGCTGAATGTCCAGGCTCGGAGTCGCTCTTGGTGGCCGTCTGCAGGGATGGCTGTGAGTCCTCAGTCCGGCTGGCTGTGGACCCCGGAGGCTGGCTGGAGTATCACGTCTGATCTGCTGCGTTGAAGGCCCCCGCTCAGGGGGCGAACGGGCAGCACAACAGAGACTTGCGCCTCTGCAGGCCGGCAGTCCCTCAGGCTGTGTTTCTAGCACCTCTCACCAGCGTGTGTGTTCGTTTTTAGATGAATAAATAGCCAGGTTGTCAATACTTGTTAGCAGGCGGAGCTGCAAAGGCCAATTTGACTATGAGCTTCAGTTGTTTGCACCCACATCGTGGGACTGGAGCCTGAATCAGGATTTTTTTTTTTTTATGTTATTCCCCAGGGGAAGCAGATACAGCATGTTTTTTTCTGTGTGATTAAGCTAAGGGGCTGGCACCCGGGTGTGAGTATCCAGCTAGCCCTGCGAGGGGGGAGTCCCCCCTCCAGAAATCCCACATACAGTCGCAGTTTGACTTGCTTGTGCGTCTCTGCAGGCTTACTTACCTGCCATGGGAGTTTTCCCAGTCTGTTCTTGGAGGGGAATTTGTGGGTTAATTTTAGTCTGCCAGTGCTCAAATAACTTGCCCACAGCGTACAGTGGACCTGTTTTACCGTGTGACCCCCACCGAAAAAGCAAGCCCAAGCTTAAAACACCTTCAGAACACTCACTGAAGCGGGTTTGTGCCTCCAGAAGCTTAGGGTTGGTTCAAATCTGCTAAGTGTATTTGTGCGGTAAAGACATGGCAAGCACGTGTGTACATAAAAATTCCCGAGGTCTCCTCCCCCAGCTATGTTGATGCCTGCAATGAAAGTGACTTCCTGCTCTCTCCCACGCTACACACATCACCTGTGAGCTCTGCGCCACTCATTTCTTATAAACTTGAAAGGTATTTTTGTAGTCCTGGGTTTAGTAATTTTGTAATCTGTTTGTGGGCGTTAGAGCTTCCGTATCTGTCTAACGCTGCAGCCTCACAGAGGTTTGTGGAACACTACTCCAGTGCGATCTTGCTAGATTGCTGCCCTTTTTTTTTTGGTTGTTTTTTTTTTTTTTTTTTCCTTTTTTTCTTTTCTCCCCCCCACCAATAGCAGTTGTGTGTTGTAAACACCAGAGCTGTGGTTGATAAAGTTTGAGAGGAGATTTGTGTTAGTGTGTTTTATGTTGACTGCTGGCTTGTTAAATACTGACTGGGTACTTGCACTCTGCATACATTTTCCTTTATGTGCAACTATGTATTCCTCAGGGTGTATGAACTCAGAGCATATGCTGCCTCCCATTACTGCTCTGCCTGTGTGTGCTATATGGCATCCAGTAGCTCTGAGGTTTTATGTTCTCTCCTGGCAGGCTAGTGCATGGACTAGTCCCACGTGCATATCCGCTCTGCCTTGGTCGTCTCTTCTTTTTGGCAAAGATAAACATTTATTACCTTCACACTAACTAATACTAGGGTAGAACATTAAGGAGGGTAAAGCAGCCTGTAGCTTTCCAGCAGAATAATGAATTGAGGCAAAGGAGAAAGAGGAATTCAAAGACTTGCATTCATCTGAAACCTGGAATTTTGTCTCATGATTTTTTTCCTCCAGCTCTTTTTCTGCCCAGTGTTGAAGAGGGCTGGGCATTGTGAGTGCATTGCCTGTATGACTCTTGGCAAGGAAGTGATTAGTCCTAAAGGATGCATCTTTCCTGATTGCTCCCCCGTCTTAAAATGTAAATGAGGGATTTTGGAGCAATTGTCCACTACTAGGAGGTTTTGCTGCTTGTTGGGCTGGTCTGAACGAGAGGCGGGGGTCAGTGTGGAATCGGTCCACTTGTATTTCATTCCTATTTTCCTGAGAAAGTCTGTCTTGCATGGATTTTTACTGTCCCCTTAAAAAATATTCCACAGAGCAAAAATATATGTGAAAAGGGGAGTACACTTGAATTCTCTGGGAATTGTGGGGAATAGCTCTGCATTTGGACTGATGGAAATCTATTATTGGGCACGTGCTTGATGCTTTGGGACCTGCGTTGTGTGACAGCATGCATTTCTCTTCCTCTTACATGCTCTGGGAAGTCCAAAGCGATACTGTGCTCTGCAGTTTGAGAGCTTGTTTATTTGCAGACAGAGAAGCGGCTGTGATGGCCCCATACAGACGGTCGTGGCAGCCCGTGCTGTGCGTCAGCCAGTCCGCACGCTGCTTGTCCCACTGCTGGGCTCTCCCTTTGGGTTGTAACTGGTCATTCCTTATATTTTTTTTAGCAAGATCTGAGGTTCCCATCAAGTGTGCTTGCTTCTTCTGGGAAAAGAGCTTCCATTACTGCCTCCCTGTGGGATAGGAAAAGTGGTTCTTTCTTCAGGGTAGCTGGGGCCCTGCCCATCTCGGGAAACAACAGAATAACGTTTGGAGCAAACTGTGTCTTGTTGTTATGTGCTCAGCTATGCCAGCAGCACTGCCAACAAGAGACTGCCCCTGTGCAATACCCTTTTCCGGCGTCAGTACGGTTGCACGGCTTGCAGACAGCCTGTCACTCGTAGCCTTTACAGCACACGATCTTAGGTGTCCTGCCCAAGCAAGTACATGCCGTGGGGCAGTTTTTAGGTCAGGCTTGTGTACAAGCAGACCCAGAGGAAAACTGCTGCCTGAGATGAATGAGGAGGCATGTGAGGCCCTGTGGTTCCCTCAAATGTTTGTGCACGCTTCCAGTTCAGGGGCTACGTGAAGTTCACAGAGCAATGGGCTTGGCTTGCATGAGGGCCGGGTCTGTAGCTTGCACGTACATGTTGTTATGAGTTGTTTGGCCACCCAGTCTGAGCAGCTGGCCAGCCAGTCTTGAGGTATCTCTCTCTTGGATGGAGTGTATGTATGTGCCAGCTGTAGACCAAGAGTTTTGTGTGCTTTGGTTGTCTGTTCTGCCTCTTAGCCCCTGGGGTGCCAAGTACCACGTGTGTCCTGCTAAACTGCCTGGCGTTCTTGGAGCCGGAAGGCAGCAGTGTACTCGCCTTGCACTTGAAACAAGTATTTGAGGGTTGTGGGAGATGTGGCTGCAGGGGGAGGAAGAAGTATTATAGGAAGATGTAGGCGGAGGACTGTGGAAGTATTCTAGCAAGATGATATTTTGGGGTATATATTGCAGTAGGAAGAGAGAGGACTGGGAGTGTCTTATGACAGAAAGGGCGTGGCTACAGCCCAGTGCTGATAAGCAGGGGGCTCTGATAGCCTGTGGGTTTGCATCCCACTAAAACACAAACTTCTATCTCGCCCTCGCTTGCCCTAGCTTTGAGAGGTATGCAAGTTGTGCAGTAAACTCATTTCTGTCAAGCGTGGCTTGATTAACTTGAACCTCAGGCTACCAGACCCACAGGTCAGAACCCTGCCACAGCATGGGATTTCTAACAATAATCTGTCTGCCAATCAGGATGACAGTCTGTGATGATGCTGTGGCTTTTAAAAATTGACAGCTGTAATGGGGAATCCTTTTCTTTTAAAGACTGCTGCAGCAGTGAAAGACAAAGTATATCTCAAACAACCCCAGTAGTGTAAACCCTGACAAAAAGGAGTGATGCTGCATTTGGCTATTCACAATGGCAAAATGACCTGGAGAAAAGGCAATTGTAATTACTTTTACTCATGAGGTCAAGATAGTGCAAACGAGGTTACAGCCTGGAGAGCTCTGTTCCAGTTTCCCAAGGGAAAAGGGAAGGTGAAAGTGGGGTGGTGCAGGAGTATTAATCTATGCAGAGCTTGCTTCGTGAATGAAACTGTTGTACTGGATCAGATCTATGGTCCAGCTAGCAGAGTATTCCGAGTTTAGCAATGGGAAGGGGAGAGGCTCGAAGCATTAGAGACAGTGCAAGTCCAGCGTTATTCTTCCTTTGGCATATCCGCTCCAGGTTCTGTTGGGAGAATCCCTCTACATTGTGGGATAATCAGTGAGTTTGGAAAGACAAGGTCTTGAGCAACTTGAACTCGACGTTGTAGTGCTAATAGTTCAGATAAGGTGTCTCATATCTGGTGAGACGTGGCATCAGGTAGAAATTCTCAGCAGAAGGAAGCAGTTCAGCCCGTTGCTGTGTTTTCCGTCTCTGTGGGTCAGTGGAGTCGTGGTGGTTTGTGCTTTTGTTGCCATTGGGAAAGGCTGAGGTAGCAGATATTCTAGAAACTTGCTGGTTTTATTGTTAATGATGAGAAAACAAGACAAGCTTGTTTTGCTTTATTCAAACTTGTAAACCTTGCCTCCTCCCCCTTTTTACTACCCTCCCTCTTAAGGCACATGGGTGGTTTTGTGGTCTCTGTATCCGGTCTCTGTGTGATACATACAGCATGTGTGCTGAGGAAGCAGGACAGATAAAACGTAGCTCGTACTTCTGGGAATCCTTACCTCACTGCTGATGGGGAAGTGTTGTGCTCCCAGGCACTGGCTGATAAGATGCTGGGCTGCTTGTCATACTGAAGCGTAGGGCTGGCTCACGAGAAGCTGCTGGCAGGACTTTGTGATTTGGAAGACCCAAATCTTCAGCAGCGTGTTGCTCAGTTTCCTTCTAAGTTTGTACACCACCTGACAGCTGCAAAGACATATTTTAAGTTGTGAATGAGCAAATTTTGTACTGGTTTAAGGGGCTGGGGATAAGAGATACTGTTAGAATTGCTCAAGGCACATGCAGGGCTGAATTTAGAATGAGCAAAAAGTCAGACTGGCAGGAGGCTGAAGCCTTGGTTTCCACAGCAGCTGTGAGCCATGGCTGCGTGAGCCCCCTCCAGGCTGTACTGCTGGCATGTTTCTCTGCTGACTGGTGGAAAAGCTCTCTGGTAAGTGAGAGGGAATTCAGGTGAGCTGATTTCTCTGCTGAGGTGGTTGAAGGGAGTTAGAGCCGCTCATCTGTGTCCTGCTAGGAGCTGATGCTAAAGCTCCAAGCTCTTTCTGTGCATGGGGACACCATGCTGCTGCCTGTCATCTGTGGAGGCAACTGGAGCTTTATACTGCTGCAGTATTTTGCTTGTGAGCAAATGGATGGAGCGTGAGGGTTTCTCTGACTTTGGTGTTACGTGTCTTTTCAGAAAGAAGCCATACAACGGGCTTCTGCTGAACGCCTTTTGTCTTAGCTGTTCAAGTGTGCGCTTATCCTGTGTTTGAAAACAACAGCTTGTACCTGATAGCATTGAGATTTTTTTCCTCTTCTTTGTGTTCGTTGGATGTACTGAGAATGAATTGCAGAGTCCTGCCAAGTGAAAGGATGCAAATGGAATTAACAAAGCTATTTTGATTGCCTCAGCCTTAGATTTCATTTTTCCTGTACTAGTAGAGGGGGGATATACAGCCAAGTATTATGAGTATTATTTGTTTGTGTGTGTGTAAAACTGCGTGCGTACTCAGAACCAGTGACATCTCTTTCTCCCTCTTGCAGACTGGAACTGAGCTCTGGAAAAACAGAGCGGAGCTTGGAGCATGTGGCCTGCGGATTGCCTTACAAAGCCAGGGGTAGGGACTCATTGTTTCTGTTGGCTGCTTGGTCGTAGATGAGCTATCGGGACAAGTGCCTTTGTTCTCAAGTGGAGATAATTTTAAATTTCTTTGTCAAATACAGATGTTGATGTTAATCCCTGTCTAGAAGGGATTAAGAAGGGGTTGCATTGAGATAGAAGGAAATTCTATAGCATCTGTGGCTTAAAGGCACTGGACTGACAATTTGACTAAGGGGCATATTTTCTGAGCTATGAGGATATGCTAACCTTTCATTCTTGGGGTATTTTGGTGCATTAACTTTCTACAGAGCCCAGCACAGATCTGAGGGGATACTATGTAGTCAGCAGCAACAGACTTTTTTTCCCCTTTCTTGCAGGTGGTAGCTAAGAAGTGAGCAGGATGCCCCCAGGCATTTACTGCCCTATGGAATTCTGGTCCAAGGGGGAAAACCAAAACATCCAGGTGGACTTTCTGCTGCCCACAGGCATATACTTAAACCTCTCTGTGTCCTGCAACGCCAGCTTGGGCACCATCAAGCAGGTAACAGCCTCGTTCCGCAGTCTTAGCTGCAATTCCTGGAACAAGGGGTCTGTTCTTGGGGAGCACCTGGGAAAATGTGTTGGGTCTTAACTCAGTGCAAGTTGGGTTTCTTCTGCGTTGCTCTGAGGCCATTCCTTGTGACTCGCTACGAGAGCCCCTCCTTTGTGACAGCCCCTGCGATCCACTAAACCTGCGCCTAGCTGCCAAGGTGCCGCTGGTGTCGGGCTCGATTCCCTGCGTACTTCTTCAACCTTGGGGTGAGAATTAGAGTAACTATGGAGTGAGGGCAGATTTGAGTTGGCTGCGTAGGGCTCATGGACTGTGTGTTCAGTTACTGCTCACCAACCAGGAGTGCTGTGAGAAGGTTTGGCTGTGCGTTGCCTTCGCTAACTGGTGTATCTCGGGAGGGTGTTTGTGGGGTGAACGTAAGAGGAAGGTGAGGTTCTGGCAGCGCAGTGGTAGTTTCACCCTGCTGTTGGTCCGGCCCAGGTGGTGTGGAAGCATGCTCAGTATGAGCCGCTCTACCATATGCTCAGCGATCCCGAGGCCTATGTCTTCACGTGCATCAACCAGACAGCAGAACAGCAAGAGCTGGAGGATGAGCAACGGCGGCTTTGTGACATCCAGCCCTTCTTGCCGGTACTGCGGCTCGTGGCTCGAGAAGGAGACCGAGTCAAGAAGGTTATTAACTCCCAGATCAGCCTGCTTATTGGAAAAGGTCAGTTCCCCCATCACTGGTCTCGCCAGGGATGCAGCAGGGGTGTTGGCAGTAGGTGAAACATGCTTCTGTCCCAGACAGCCTCGCTACGCGTGGGATAGCGATGGAGCCCTGCTTGTGCAGGCGATGAAATGAGCAAGTTTAGTCTCTGGTGGATCTGGTAAGGGAACAGTGTGTGTGCAGACCCAAGAAGGGTGATCTTTCCTGCTGGCAGAGGGCTATGGTAATTGAGTTTGTGCAATCGTACATAGTAAAGAAGCGATTGCTAGTAGCTTGGCTGACTCTTCTCCTTTTGGCCAAATATTGTGCACGTGTTTAGGAAAACTGTTTCACAGACACTTGATTATCAAAGGCTCGTTTCCCCCGTTGCGTGCAGGTGCTTATTTTGCCTTTCTCCCTTACTTTCCACTTAGGTTTGCATGAGTTTGACTCTGTGCAGGATCCAGAGGTGAATGATTTCCGCACCAAAATGTGCCAATTCTGTGAGGAGAGAGCAGCAAAGCGGCAGCAGCTCAGCTGGGCGGCTTGGATGGAATACAGCTTTCCTTTGCAGCTGGAGCCCATGGCCAAAAGCCTTGGGACTGGCCCCCTACATACCTCCACCAAGAACATTTTTGTCAACGTCAAGTTTAAGTCTGGCGGGGTAAAGCACAAACTTTTCTGTGACAATATTTAACTGGTTTGTGCTTTCCCTTTGGGAACCTTTGGGCGTTTGGAGACAGAATAATGTGTGTGTGGACAGTGTTTCTGTGTGTTCACCTTCATTCTCCAAATTCCTTTGCCTGTGGAGATGGTTGGGAGGGAGACTCTGAGCCTCTGACCAAGGGAGCGGTTCCCCTTCCTGAACGTGTGTTGAGTGTACTGGTTAGCTGGCAGCTGAGGGTTCTGCATGTACATGTGGTGGAAAGCTTTTTGGTTTGGGGTAGGAGAGGAGGACAGAATCCAATAGGTGCCTCTGCTTTTGAAGCTCAAGAGTGTGCTCAGCTCATGCTGAACATACACTGTTTGCAGGCATTGTTGCCCGTGGGCCCCTGTTCGTGCCTGCTACCCTTGGTTAATGTTATTTTTGCATGTTGTGCCTGGGCGTGAAGCAGGAGCCGTCCCCATGGGAGAAGGGCCTTCCAGAGCAGTGTGTGTGAGCGTGGTGACCCTAGCCACCCTCCGCCTTGCTGGTGGCATGACAATGGGAAGATTTTTAATGCCTAGCAACCACATGAACTGGTGATTCTGCTTAAACTGGACTTGAAGTTCCTGATTTCCAGCATTGCGCTTGTGCTGCTGAAACATGCTCCCGCCCAGTTTGGCAGACATCCCTATTTATTTGCTAACGTGTGTGTGTGGGTAATTCTGCCTTCCTATTCTCTTTATTGTCAGCAACAGGGATGTTGTTACCTATCCGCTGAGCTACTGCTGCTCCTTGTGCTGATCCCAGCCCTTTGTTGGTGTTTGACAGTGTATGCTGTGTTGTTGGGATTGCAGGAGAGCTTCACTTTCCAGATCTCCCCAAAGGAGTTCCCCATCACATTAATGAGCTACGCTATCAAGAAGCAGGCTACTGTCTTCCGCCATGAGACAGTAGAGAACCCAGAGGACTACACCCTGCAGGTGAACGGGAAATGTGAATATCTCTATGGGAACTACCCACTGTACCAGTTCCAGGTGAGCCTTGTGTCTTGCTTTGTCAATGAGTCTGTTCCCATACGGCTTCCCCTTGCTGGGAGGGTGGATTGAGATGTGGTATCTGCCATCAAGGAGGCAGTGCTGTTTACGGGAATGCAGCACGTCAGTGGCAGGACCTGGATGCTGCTTAGGGCAAGGGGTACTTCTAGCAGCCTAACAGATCCGTATGTTTTGGGGGCTATTGATCTAAGCCTGCCCATGGGTACCAAGTGCTATATAAAGGTATTTATAGACTGTGGTTCTGGAAATGCCTGTTTGCTTGCATGGTGGGCTGGGGGTTCTCTTCCTAAAAGTTGGGCGAGTAATCCTGTATTCTGTCTTCCCCTGGAAGGGCGAGCTGCTCTTGGGAGTGCTGAATCCTTCCCAGTGTTCCCCCTTAATGCAGCCACTTGAGTCAGTTGATGAAGTGCCAGCTATAAAAGGCACTTCATATTCTTGGTTCTGGTGAGTTGCAGGTTTATAAAGCAAGAGGAAATAAATTAAAACTGAATTTTGATTGTTGCCGTGTCCTTTCCTTACTCCTTCCACCCGTTTCTGCTTGGGCCAGTTCTGATTTGCTTGACTGCTCTTGCCTGCCGGGCTCCGTTTCATCCGTGCTGACTCTGTCCTCTCTTTGCAGTATATTCGCAGCTGCCTGCACCGAGGCCTAACGCCCCACCTCACCATGGTACACTCCTCCACTATCATTGCTATGAGAGATGAGCAAACCAACTGTATTGCCAGCCCCCCGAAGATGGCTGCCAAGCCTCCCCCGCTCCCTAAGAAAAAGGTAAAAGGGGACAGTGATCCAGCAGCATCACCTCACCTCATCCCTTGGTGGAGATGCTGCTCTTGTCTGGGAGCAGCAGCTGGTTCTCCCTGCCTCTCTCGGGACAGGTTCCTTGCTAGGGTCTAAGAGCTGGGAATTTGCAGTCAGCCTCCCGGCTCCCTCCGCAGCTTCCCTGGTTGTCCGTGCTGCCCACCTGCAATGCAGTGCTCTTTTCTGTTGGAGCAAAATGCATGTGGTGAGAGAGGAGGTCTGCCGCTGGCTTGAGAAGTCTTTGTTGTGTCTGTTTCTGATGGGAATCCTTTTCTTTTTCTAGCCAAACTACGGTTCTCTCTGGTCCTTAGAGCAGTCTTTCTACATTGAGCTGGTGCAAGGCAGCAAGGTCAATGCAGATGAGAGAATGAAGGTAGGAACCGTGACTCACTTTGGGGTTTTGGTTTTGTGTTTTGGCTTTCCCAGTTGCATCTGTCTTGTTGGTGTGGTGAGGAAAGCAGGGGCCGACAGCTTGATCTCACGTGACCCTCCATTATGCTTTATTCAGCCTTGGGGCAGTTTCTGAACTGCAGCACAACAGGAAGGGGAAGGGAGCTCGCTAGCCAGCAGCCCGGCAACGCATTCTTAGAAACACTCCCCTGCAAAAGTTTCTGAGTAGCAAACAGGGCTGCTGCCCTGTGGTAATCTTGCTTGACAGCGGTGTGGAAGGGCAGGGAAGTCTACAAAAAGCAGAGGAGGGGAAATTCAGCTCTGAGAAGAGAGAATGATGGGAGAGGTGGTGACTGGTAAAGTTAAGACAAAGCATGATGCAGCTGAGCCCTGGGATTTGCAAAGTGTTTGGCACAAAGGGGCAGCAGGGGAATGTCTGCCCTTTGGGAAAGGAAGGAAACGGCAAGAATATATCACCTGTACAGGTATTCTGCAGGGCAAGGCTTTATTTATAAAGAAACAGGCAGTGAAGTCGTTATTTCTTCTGCCCGGTGCCCCATCGTTTGCAGGAGCCTCTCCTGGGGAGGACTCCTGTGATTCAGACTAGCCAGCAGCACTGTAACAAGAGGTGAAGTTGGGGATGAGCTTAAGCTGCCAGCTGTACAGCAGCCTGACGGGCTGCAAGAGGAGTGCAGCTTTGCCGGCAAATGTGCAGCCGGAGACAGCTCGCCATTGGCACTGCACTGCAGGCCTGTTTTGGAGCGCAGCTGTTCGCAGGCGCCCTCCTCCTGTGATGTTGATTTGCCTCCTCTTTGGCATAAGCACTTGCCCAGCTCTTGCGTCTGCCCTGCTTTTTCAGCGTGACGGGTTCCTGAGGTTTTGCAACGTCTCTAGGGGCAAAGCTCGGTGAATATTTATATTGCCCGGCTTTATAGGATGAAACCTGTAATACTCTTGCCAATGGATTACCCAAGCATTTCACAATGATTAAGCAGCTCTTGCAAGTCTGCGTGAAGTAAAAAGATAACAATGCCCTTACTGAAGTTAAGTAAAGATGAAGATTAAGGAACTTAATGTCTCAATGAACTGGGAAAGGGACAGGAACAGGGCGTCCTGTTCAGGGAAGTGGATGCCCTGTCCCATTCCTCTTCTAATCATGTGTCTTCAGCAAACAAGCCGAGTCCCCATGGATTCATGGTGTTCTCGTTTCTCCTTCCCTCAGCTGGTGGTGCAAGCAGGTCTCTTTCATGGCAATGAGATGCTGTGCAAGACCGTGTCAAGCTCTGAAGTGAATGTATGCTCAGAGCCAGTGTGGAAGCAGAGGCTGGATTTTGATATTAACATCTGTGATCTTCCCCGTATGGCGCGGCTCTGCTTTGCCCTCTATGCTGTCATCGAGAAGGCAAAGAAGGCACGTTCCACCAAGAAGAAGTCCAAGAAAGCTGTAAGTAAAGCCTGTGTGGGACTGAGCCGGGCTCACCAGTGCTGGAGGGCACTGGACGCCGTTCTGAACCAAAAGCCCTTTGTTTTCAGAAGACTTTATTAATAAAGAGCTTACAGAATGATGGCCAATACCACCTTCAACAGGAACAGGAAAGCGAGGAGTGGCTGCCTATAGGAAAGGTGGTTTAAATGTAATTTCTTGTCCAGAATGACCGTTAAGAAGCATGGCCAGTGTCTGAATGCATGTAAAGAGGAATCATCTGTGCTGGTGTCTGTTTTGCTGTTCCCCAGCTTCCTTGTTTTGTAGTTGAGGTTAAACCATCTTCTTTCTAGTAAAGTCTTTCACGCAAATCCCCCATGGAGCAAATTAACAGCTAAGAAGGGGGAAGAAAATGAGGAGTGTAAGCACTAGTTACAGCAAAGCTTTAGGTGAGGTAACAGGAAAGTGCGGAATCTTCAAGTTTACTGTTCAGACGCTGCAAACTGAGCATAGGAAGTGTTAAATCACTTTGGAAGTTCTTGTTTTGAGCTTCTAAATCAGAGATGTAGTGATAATTTCTCACTTTCCTCACTTCTATTCCAAAACTTTTAGTCCGTTAATAATTCAATAACTAAAAGTAGATCTAAGTGCAGCCTGTAATTGAATTGCTGGTTTCCCAGTGTTGCAACTTAAGCATCGTGCCTCTAGCTCTTTGCATGTGAAGAGTTTTCTTTATGAGCAAGAAATGCATTTGTTCCTCTGCAAATTATTGTTTCTGCAGCCACAAAAACACTGTTACTGTGCTTTAAAGAGAGGATTAGTCACGCTGTCTTTACTAGAGTGCAGAGAAATGAGGGACTGATAAATGCGATCGCTGAAGATTTTAGTCTCCCTTCTGCCAGGTCCTTTTCACTGCCGGGAGGTTCACTGAGCTTTGTTGTGTGGACATCAATAGAGTTACAGTGCATTAATGTCTGGGGAGCGAGTCCTGCTTGTGTGGACCAGTTTCTGGGCTGGAGACTTCAGACTGGAAGTAGTTTGAGGGCAGGACTAGGATCAATCTTCTTGTTGTTGTTGGGGGTTTTTTAGTTGTGGGGTTTTTTTGGGTGTGTTTTTTGGTTTTGTTTTGTGTGTGTGTGTTTTTTTTTTTTTAACTTAAGAATAGCAGAACTCCAACTCCTGATGGAGACTTTTGCTGAATAGAATATCTGATTCATCCACAGGCTGCATTTTTGCAGTCATGCTGGAACAATTCTCAGTTTTGAAGTAGTCAGAAGGAAATCTTGCTATTCTGATGGACAAAACAAAACCAGCCTGGCTAGCTGAGTTGTTAAGAGGATCTTGTTCATATGTGTTCTGGTATTGGGGAAAGATGGATGCATTCTGGTGAGTTCTTAATATAAAATCACAATATTTGCTGGAGTCGAGCTCTGCAGAAATGGATTTTTCCACGTGATCAGCTGCAGTTCTGAGTGATGTGCCCTGATCTCATTTAAAATGATTGGTAAGAGGAGGTTACAGAGTGCACCCTGGTTTTTGAGTGATCATCTTTTTGCTTGCTTTGCTTACGGTACGCAGAGGCTAATTACATGCATGTTGTTTGTCTATGCAGACTGTCCAGAGCAGATAGGTGGGACTACTTCATTTACTGCTGCAAAACCAGGCACGCTTGCAGACCGACTGGGATGAGTCAGAGGGTTAATGTCACCCAGAGGGTTGGCTTTGAGTGTTTCTGTAAGTCAGGCAGGAGATATTTCCGTCCTTACGATGCTGAATCGTTGCTTTGCTGGACCTTGTCCACCAAAAACCTCGCCTTGTGTTTTTGGCAGGCTCTGTGCTGTGGTTTGATGTCGTTTACTCTGTCAGAAAAGGTTATTGCTGGTGGTGGTGTTTTGTTTGGCTTTTCCCTATGATCTAGAAGCTGATGTCTCAAATGGGATTTTACTGAACGTACTTAGTCTAATCAAATCAACTCAAAGGTTTTTTGAGAGGCCACTTGGAAGTGATTCATTTTGTGGCATTAGAGGAAAATGCTGACTTTGTTACCTCCACCAAGTCCTTTGGTGTACCTTCAGGCTAAGCCTGGTGCGTTCCGTAGAAAGTCTCAGTGGAACAAGGTGTCTTGCTGCGGTTCCCTTCAAATATTACACTCTTTGTGGGTGCGTCTCTCTAGAATTTTGCCTCGCAACCTTTTTGCAAGTCAGTTTCTGTGCTGGCGTGTGCTTAAGCCTTGGTGTTTTCTGAGCAGCTGAGTGAAATGCTGGTGTGGCTGAAACTGTTAGATGAAGTAAACCGTTCCATTTGGGGAACATGACTGCAGGAAATCTTAGGTCACTTGTGGAATATGTCTGTCTGTTCTGGTGGCGGGGAACTGGGTTAGAGCAGGGGGCCGGGTTCTCTTTCTTGGCCATGTCCTAGTCACATCACTTGCTGGAGTCTCCCACCTCGAAAATCAGACTGGCTGTGTACCTGGGTTGGACTTGTGGGTTTTATTTTGAGGGGTGGTGGTGGGGATTGGCAGTGTAAAGTTTGATTTCTATAGACAGTGTTTATTATTGTACAAAGGAGCCAAGCCTTTTCTTCCCGTTGTCAGATATATCTAGCTTGCTATGCCTAGTTTTCTGAAGTCATGCCAACTCTGTGTTCCCTGTTTGACAATTAAGGTTCTTCTCCCCTCAAACTGTGAAATATATGAAGTATGTGTGTCATAGCTCCTTCAAATATCATTGAGTGTAGAGTTGTAAGGCCTTACCGGAAACTGAGAGATTCTTTAACTGTGCAAAATATTGAGTGATGAAGTTTTAGACGTATTTGTGGGGAGTGTTTGGTGCTGTTCAGCACTACCCAGAACACCTCGGCTTTTGGCAAATACCTGAATCTGATGCCATCTTGTACTCTGTAGGAAAACTTAGAAGGTAAGCAGACAGGCATGGCTGCCTGGAGTGGTATATTCTTTACAGCAGCTCTTCTGTGAGGGGGTGCCCACACGCTCTTGGATGGGAGGTCACCTGCCCCTGTAGCATTCTGTGTAGCAATTTGCAGACTTGGAAAAGATCAAGATTATGTAACTTCTTATTCCTGGCTATTGCGAGGGCTTTGCTTTGCATGGGGGTATCTGGCTTTCTTCTTAGTTCTTCTCTGCCCTTTATTCAGCTCTTGCAGTTCAGCACCCAAATGAGCTGCTTCCTTTGCTTGCAGGACTGCCCCATCGCCTGGGTGAATGTCATGCTCTTCGACTACAAGGACCAGCTGAAAACGGGAGAGTGCTGCTTGCACATGTGGTCCTCCTTTCCAGGTATGTCAGGAGACAGAGCTACTCTATTGTTTTGCATCTTTACTCATCACCGCAAAGACGGGAGATGCCCTGCATTCTGCATTGCTGTCCAGTCGTTGTAGGAGGGGCTGTAATACTTCAGACTTGCAGACCCGGTACAATTACCGCTCTATATTGTGATGGTGTCTAGAGCCCTGCCAAGGTGAAGGCCTTGTTTTGCTTGGCACTGCACGTATGACGTAACAGGTTGCTGCTGTCCTAAAGACGTCATGTATACTTTGCTTGTGAGAGGTCAGGAAAATGAAGGGAGCTGCTGAGGGCCAGGCCCTGTTCGGTGACAGAGCTGGAAGTGGTCTGTGCTCTGCTTTCTGGACCAAAGCTTCAGAAGATTTGAGTTCATGGGCTTGTGTACTTTGCTTTTCAGATGAGAAAGGGGAGCTCCTGAACCCCATGGGCACGGTACAATGCAACCCCAACACAGAAAGCGCAGCAGCCTTGGTCATCTGCTTCCCCAGTGTTGCGTCGCATCCTGTGTATTACCCGTCATTTGAGCAGGTAGGGGGTGTGGACGCTTCTTTTGGGAGGCACAGAAATTCTGCTGGTGCAGGAGCGTGCAGTGTCATTGTCTCTTGGGCAGCTGTTGACAGGGGCCAGGTACAAGCAAGCTTGATGAATAGATATTGTTAATTGAAAATTTGACTTTTTTTCTCTTTACTAATGGACCTTTGAGTGAGTACTTTTCCAAGCTGTGAATTCCTGTTAATTACTGAGGTAAAGCTGCTCTCATAGATGAGCATTTGTTTAAAAAATGGGGTTGACTGAGCTGCCTTTAAGTTGCAGGCAGCATTAGGCTCTATAGGAAGGAAGAGGAATAAAAGGGGAAATGAGTGAAAGTAGACAGCTCCCTCCCTTTCAGCACAGAGTGATAGCATGCTCTGCGGTATGGGGATTTTCCATCTGTCGCTGCAACTGGCCAGACACTTAAAACGGAAGAAGAAATGTGCCCGTTACAGGCAAAAAAAGGAGATCTGCTCTGCCAGGGACATATATGCACGCTCCCCCAGGAGGCATGTTCTGGCTTAGAAGCTTTAACGGATTGTGCAGGGTGGCTTGGGCAGCGCTGTCTGCTTGGCAAATGCACGCCAGTTCCGAGAATCCGGGACAGATCATGTTGGCCTGATGACCCAGAGCCCCTGTTCATGAACTATATGGGTGTGCATACGTGCCTTTTGGGGGAAAGGACTCATCCCTTCGTTCTTGTTACTACCAGGGAAGGGGCTCTATGGGCAGTTAGATTCCACCTCTGCGCAGAGGGGTCCTGCTGAGTACATTACCGACACTGGGGCTGGGAGAGGTGGGATTCCCTTCTCTAGAGGTGGCAAGTGACTGATCTCTAATGCAGCGTAAATGCCTGAAGTGATGATCAGATAGAAGTGCAGAGGAAACGGGAAGCCCTTCTCAGATTCTTTATTTGTGTCCCAGCTGCTGGAGTTGGGGAGGAATGGAGAACAACCTCGTGCTGCACCGGAAGATCCCGAGGAGGTGAGTCTTTGGGTATCCGTTTTTCAGCTATGTGCAAGCCTGGTTTCATAGATCAAGTTCTACATTTCCACCTTACCCACAATTAGCTTTTTTTACCAAACTGGGTCACATCCCAGTCCTGTAGGATCTCTCTGGGCTGAGCAAGTCTTCCAGGTTGAGACTGAGCCCTGCGTACGCTCTTTCCTGTGATTCCCATGAGCAGAAGCTGCAACTGAAGGAGATACTGGAGCGGAGGAGCCACACCGAACTATATGAGCATGAGAAAGACTTGGTGTGGAAGATGAGATATGATATCCGTGACCAGTACCCACAAGCTTTGGCAAAGCTGCTTATCATCACCAAATGGAACAAGCATGAAGACGTTGCCCAGGTGAGGATGCCAGGGTTGGCAGCCCACACTCCCTTTTTGATCCATCTTTCAGCATCTACCTTCCTGTGTTGCATTTGGGAGGCCAACTTGGTAGGGAATGTTCCGCGGTGCCTCTGTGCAGGTAGGTTTGGCATCGCTGAGGAAGGTTTTCGGTTGTCAAGCAGTCACTGTAAATGTATGCCGAGCGGTACCCAGCTGGGTTGAGGTTTGGCTCTTCTCCACTCTGTTTGGCTCCGTGCGCTGTCCCAGACTCATTACTGACCAACCAGGTCTTGCTTATTCCCTCTAGAAACTAGAGGCAAGAAAAAAATCTGTTTAATTCATGGCAGAAATAGGATCTGGATTGGATATTCTTAACTGATAGTGAGAGACCAGCACAAGCTACCGCAGGGGGTCAGTGAAGATCTTCCCCCGAGAACGTCAGGTATCGGTTAGGGATGGTGCCTGTGCTGCTTACCCCTCCTTACTTCAAGAGCTTTGACAGGACCTTCTAGAGGTCCCTTTCTAGTCTCCATTATTGTGCTGCAGGAAAACTGCTTTTCCCAAAGAGCTTATTCCACTAATTGTGCTACAGCAAAGGTAACCCTGCCGTGGGCTTGGTTGGCTCCTTCTGTCAGCCTTGCTCGGCCGTTTGGATTGAAGGTTTTGACCTGGTGTCTGCAAACTTGCTCCAAGGCACCTCTAAATAGTGACACCTCCCCCTGCAAAGGAGATGCTCTTCCATCAGTAGAATTTTAGATTTATATCCATTGCCATAAAAACTTTGTTTGTTTTTTTTGTTTGTTTTTTTTTTTTGTTTTTTTTTTTTTGTGTGTGTGTGTACTGCAGAACACCCCCAAGTAATTTATATGTTTGTGGTTTTTTTTTCCTCCCCCCTCCCCCCGTTACAGATGATTTCCCTGCTTCAGACCTGGCCGGAATTGCCTGTCCTGAATGCTTTGGAGCTGCTGGATTTTAGCTTTCCTGACCGCTACGTTGGTTCCTTTGCTATCAACTCGTTGAAGAAGCTGACGTAAGTGTTATCCACAGGGATATGCAGAGCCCCCTTCTATTTATGTTTAGGGCTGCTCAGGGGAATGTGAACAAGGCTGACATCCTTCCTTGTCTTTACAGTTTTTGCAAGTGCACTTGTTGCAGTAAAGATAAGGCGGTCTTTTATTTTTCCTTTCTGTCCACAGGGATCATGAATTGTTCCAATACCTGCTACAGCTTGTCCAGGTGCTTAAGTATGAATCCTACTTAGACTGTGAATTAACCAAGTTCCTGCTGGACAGGGCGTTATCCAACCGCAAGATCGGCCACTTCCTCTTCTGGCATCTGAGGTAAAGAGCAAATGTTTTGGGCTTTTTCTCAGTAACCAAGTGAAGCCAGCATTTACTGGTTTCCTCATTGCTCGGTGAAGTGAGACAGCGAGCACATCTGTTCGTATAGGTGCCGAGGTATCTATTTAAAGGCTATTGGCTGTCCATCAGCTGGTGTCTTTCATCAAAGCAGTGGTGGGATTTCCTTGCCGTGCTCACCAAAACCCAGGAACGGCTGCTTTTTACTTTGGGAGACAGAATAAGGATTATTCCAGGAGGACACAAAGTCTTTGTTTTGTGGTGGTGGTGGTGTTTGGATCACGTTCTGTTTTCAGAATTTGTGTGCCTACACATGCTGGTGAGTTGAAATTTACTTTGGACATCTGTGGCCACCTGCCAGCTGGCTCAGACCACCACCTCTGGCTCAGGCCAGAGGCTCTAAACTGTCCTTGCTCCTTTAGTAACGTTCTCAAAGGAGTGGTGAGCAATTTAGTCATCCAGAAAGATGTTTCATCACTTCAAGCGAGGGTTTTTCTACATCACCCTTCTGGGGTGGGTAATTTTTTTTTCCCCTCCTCAGTACACAGAAAGAATCTAAACAACAGCTAATATTCTGCACCCTCCTCTCCCCGCTCCTTGTGCTGGCGTGAGAATTAGTCACTCACTGCAGTGAGTCAGAGTTGCTTTAACCTCCCTCCTTCCCCTAGGTCAGAAATGCACGTTCCTGCCGTTGCTTTGAGGTTTGGCCTGATCCTGGAAGCATACTGCAGAGGCAGCACCCACCATATGAAAGTTTTGATGAAACAGGTAAAAATTGCTTTTAGCCCTAAGGTTGACTTCCCTCTTGCTTGGAGCTGGTTCGCAGCTGTTAGGTTTTTCGACTTAATGTTACCAGTAATACAAAAAAAGCCTTTGAACTGCTATATTGGTTTTGGCATGTCCTAGTAATAGCCTGGAGTTCCCCATCACATGTGACTTTGCTCATCTCTTACTCACCCGCACGCGTCCCAAGCTACAGTATGTGTCTGGAATGGTTTGAAGTGGTCAAAGACCACTGCTGTTACGAGATGAGTTGAAGGAGTTAGTTACCAGTTAGTAGGAGTGGATCACAACTGGCCGGCTGATTCGGAGCCGTGTGCTCTCTGTCAGTTGCTGTGGGGAGGTAATCCTGCTCTTCACCCGCTCCCTAGAGCTTCTCTCTTATCTGTCAAGGATCGCTGTACCTCGTTCAGAAGCGAGGGACTCATGTACACCTGCACTCGTACCCAAGATGTGCCCACAAACCAGTGCTGCTTCTCTTTTCAAGACTGAGTAGCACTTTTGCACAACCAGAACTCCCCAGTGCGTTGAAGAGCAGGGGCTGTAGGTCTCACCCTCGCTTTTCTAACCAGCGCACCTGGACTCTTTCTTTGGTGCTTGATAATGTGCGTTATTCCTGGTGCAGTCATATTACCTTGCAATGCGCTCGTGCCCAGCAGAGCATCCATAATTGATTATGGATCTCCCTCAAGCAGATACTATTAAATTTGGTTTGTTACAACGTGTGAATTGCCGCAAGTTGAAAAGCAGGTAAGAGATACAACCACGGTTTACATTTCAGAGTACATTTTAATACGCTTTACGCTTTCTCCAGGAATTTTCTATTTGTTAACCCTGTTCCACCCCTCCTTTTTATCAGGGAGAAGCACTCAACAAGATGAAAGCTCTGAATGACTTTGTTAAAGTGAGTTCTCAGAAGGCCACCAAGCCTCAAACCAAGGAGATGATGCATGTGTGCATGAAGCAGGAAACTTACCTTGAAGCACTTTCCCACCTCCAGTCCCCCCTGAACCCCAACATTATCCTGGCTGAAGTTTGGTAAGGAAGATAGCGGCACCTCTTAATTTGTGCCGCAGCCTCTGTTCAGCGGTAGAGCCAGGCTCTGGTTACCCCAAGGTCCTCTTTTCTCATGGAAGTCACCCGTCTGTTAGCAGTTGTAGGTGCTGTTGAATTTGTGGTGTAGATGGCTGGGATTTTTAATAGATCAAAACTCTGATGGTAATATTTTTGTTTCCTCTAGTGTGGATCAGTGCACCTTTATGGACTCCAAAATGAAACCTTTGTGGATTGTGTTTAATAATGAAGAGACAGGTGGAGGTGGAGTGGGTATTATTTTTAAAAATGGAGATGGTAAGTCTTTAAGGGATATGTTTTCACAGGCATAATAGACTCAATTATTTATTGTGGTGAGTGGGCCTAAATGTGGACTGTGAAGATGTTGTGTAAGTGAGGATTGTCTATATGTTTGAGTTTTTTGACGGTAAGTGGGAGATATAATAAACTCTCCTCTGTATTTCACTTGCCGTCCTCTTCATTAAGATTTTAGTACAGTAGTAGCTGGATACCCCTTGCGCAGTGAAAAGTAACCTGGTGTGAGGTCTGAAAGAGCCACAGCAGGCGAAGCTTTAGGGTTGGAGTGGCTGCTGCTCGCTGTGGGGTCCAGACAGGTGTTTTCTAAAGGGCTGCACTGACTACTCTGGGAAGAGCTTTGGTAAAGCTGCAGTAGCAGATACGGCCGTTAGTATAATCCTGTCTGAGTGAAGGTGTCTAGTGTGGTGGCTTTACACTATTACTGCACTAGTAAACATTGCTCCGTGCCGATGCTCTTTACTAACTAGACCTAGCAAGTGACACACGCGGCAAAGGCCCCTCTAGCAGCCTGCTGCGGCGACAGAACGAGCGCCACTTGCAAGAGCACAGGAGGGTGGGAGAACGGGAGGTACTTACGCCTCTCTTTTCCTTTGTAATGCCGCACAGATCTTCGTCAGGACATGCTGACGCTGCAGATGATCCAGCTGATGGACATCCTCTGGAAGCAGGAGGGCCTGGACCTGAGGTGAGTAACATGCACACAGTCGTCCTACGGCAGTGTAAATCATGGGGGGTGAGGCCGTTTTGCCTGCGAGCTTGTTTTGTCCCCGACGGGTCTGTCTAGTATTCTCTGAGCAGCTAGTCAGGTTTTGTGCTACTGAGGAGAAGAAATGCAGAGTAGATATGGCAGACAAGGGAAAGCTTAAAATCCAACACAAGCCAATTCTGGGCAAGATTTCAGTGGAAGGGTTTCTTTCATCTCTGCAGGATGACCCCTTATGGCTGCCTCTCCACAGGAGACAAGACTGGACTGATAGAAGTAGTCATGCATTCCGACACCATTGCCAACATCCAGCTGAACAAGAGCAACATGGTGGCCACTGCAGCCTTCAACAAGGATGCGCTGCTGAACTGGCTAAAATCCAAGAACCCAGGGTAAGCGGGCTTACCGTTACTCAGTGCTGCTTTACTGCTTCCTTCCAGCTACAGACATTTCTTCTGCTTTGCTCATTTTTTTTATTTTTTCCTTCAGTTACACACATTTCTAAGCTGTCCCACACTATCTGTGGCTGCTTCACTGTCTGGCACGCCGGCAGGCAGTGTGAGGATCTGTATGGGCCTCGAGCAGAAACGGAGGCAGCTGGGTTGCTGTTGGCAAGCTTTTTGATCTTTGATAGGTTAAGGTAGCACTGTCCGCAGGCTGGATCCAAATCTTGATCTTCCCATTGGCCCCATTACTTTCTCCAGAGATAGCCAGTCGGAGTGGTGGCAGCTGGAAGAGGGGCAGAAGGAATAACGCCAAAACTGGGAGGTGAAAAAAGAAAGCGGCAGGAAAGCTGTGTAGCTTGGGTTTTCACTAGATACCGAAACAGCAGGGACAGATCAGCGCTACTCTGGTGTAACAGGGCACCAACAGGCAGCATTCTAGGAGCCCACTTTGTCTTTTGGATCTGTGGAGATCCAGAATGAGTTACCTTAGTTGAGACTAAACCATTTTTGTTGAGAGTGTGGATGCGACCTTACCTGGATACTCTCCAGTGACAGACAGTTCGCCTTTGTAAAGCGGGGAGGGGAGCACAGCACTGCCTCTGGAGAGCGCTACAGAGATTCAGACGTGATTCCCTTACCTTGCCGTGCCGGTTTGCATGGGGGAAGCTATACAAACAACTTTTCCGGTGCGGTACTGGTGTTCAAAGTAAAATTATCTATCTTTTTTTTTTTTTTTTTTTTTTATATGGAATAAATTATTTGAAGTACTTCTGAGAACAAATCTGAACTGCATAGATCTTGTAAACAACATAGCAAATTAAGGGGGATAGGTGACCGGCACAGTGATAACATCATGATCCGGGAAACTGGACAGGTATGGGGATTCACTGCTGCTGTTGGAGTTCTGGAAGAGGGGCGTGAATGCTACTTAGCAATGGACAGATACACCCCAGTGCGCTCCTTCTGCTAAGGAATGTACCTCACCTTCCAGCCGAGAGGCAGACTGGACAAATATTCTCAATAGCTTCTATCATTAAGAGGGTAAATACGGTTTTATAATTTGAATTACCGTTCTGTAAGCATCACTGCTATCAGCTGCTGCTGTTAATACTCACTTTGAAATTACGGTGGAGCAATTAACACCTCTCAGACCTAAAATTGTCTGCAGATGCAAGCTCAAGCACTGTACTTAGTAGTCTGAAGACTTACTTGGCTTCAGCAGAGTCACAAATCGCTTATAGTTGCTAGGTAAGATCCTCAGTTATTGACCCAAGCTGATTTATTTATAGCCTTCCTCCTTGAAAAAAATGTTGTTTTGTTTCTTTTTAAAATCAGTGCAAGTAATCAGCACGGTTTTAATTTCACGTTGATACCTGTACCGATTCCTTTACTTCTCTATTGCACAAGAATAGATACCAGAGTTTATGCCTCTTTGCACACTGTTTGGAAGACAAAGGGCAAAACTAGGAAAAAGAAAAATCCCTTAGTTAACAGGACATGTACTAAGGTACATCAGTAGCGTTTTGGTCAAGGGGAAGTGTAAGCTATCTTTTGTGTTTAATTGTGAATTCTACAAAGCCTAAACCAGCCCTGTGCTAGATGGTGCAAGGTAAGTCGCCTGCAGGTCCAGGGACATCAGCCAGTTAGTTAATATTTGAAAGTAAGAACTTGGCTCCTGGTGTTCTGAGACTCAGTCTCTCTCAGGTATGCACACGTGCCTGCCTGCTCTCTTTCTGTGTAGCATCCCCCTAAGTCAAGCAGTCGTGGTCAAAGCGCTTTGTTTTGGGGTCACAGCAGGGACAGATACTGTGTCATTTGCTAACGCAGCACTAATGTCCCTCCCCGGCTGTGACTAGCAGCAGCCCCCATCGACGAGGGCTGCCTCTTCCCCCCATCACAAAATGCTGGGCAGGGAGCTTACACGGCTGTTCTGCAGCGCTGAGGCCGCTCACTCCGTTCAGTGGCCTTGGGTTTTGTGTGCGAGGGTCAGTGAAGTTGCCATAGTGCGCAAGGGTCTGCACAGGGTCCTCCTTCCCCTCGCTGCACGGTGGTGCAATGATTTCACAGTGCTTGGTATTTAAAAAAAAGCTGGGGGGGGG
>JMFS01116250.1:0-16382 GCA_000699545.1 Podiceps cristatus
TATTATATTAAGATAGAGTAAATATTACAGTATATATTTCTACATTAAAATTTAGTCATACATATTTCTTATGACAGCCATCTTATCTGGATGCAAATAAATCTGGTATATTATACAGACATAATGAGTATTGGAATTATTCCTCTGTTCTTCTCCAGTGTAGATTTCATACCTATAAAGATGCATGAGTCTATCTGATACTCATAGCAAAGTGTGTAAGAAACATAGAAAATGCTTCCAAAATTGTTCCTGAGATGTCCTTAGGGAGTGCATCCCTTTTTCCCCACTATACTTACATTATTCATCAGGAATATTTATCTATTCTTAAACCAGTCCCCCTATTATGAATTTATACCTTTAATATTTTCTTAAGTAATCTGCAGTTACAGTAGTGCTAATCACTATTAACAGAAAATCTTACAAAAAAAGATTTTTTTCTTTGTAGCAGCATGGATCATGTAGTATTTATTTTGTGGGGATGTAGATAGTTTTTCTACCAAATGTGAGTTAATAGTCAACAAATTAAAGTCTCACTGAGATATACTTCTCACCAAAGATATCATATGGCTCAAAAAGATGGAACGATCTTGGAACAGCAAGAGGAGATATGAAGGAGACAGGAGGTACAAAACAGAACAGAACTTTCACCCACAAACTGAGATCCAAACATCTTTGTTTCTTCCGCAGAAAAAGCCTTCCTTTACTCATATGTTCATTGCAGTGCCTGGCATTTAAGCTTGCAATGGTAATGCCTTTTCTGTGTACCAAAGTGCTTAAACTAAAATTTAGCCTAGGTTCTCAGAGATGAGAATTTACTAATCAGCAAATGTACTGCTTTGCAGATGTGGCTAATTGTGAGTAAAGCAGTATTTTGAGAGTGTGAATTGATTTCATAGTTTCTCTCATTTTCCCTGATAAAACCCAGCAATGGAAGAAGAATCTTAGGGCCCGTGACAGCCAGGGAACAGTCTGTGATACATCATCACCATTGGACAAGTTTGCTCTGAGCCCAGCCTACAAACCTTAAATTGTCTGGTAGGTATCCAAATACTGGCATCTTTCCTTCTTACATATCCATAGTCAGTAGTCCCCATCAGTGAACCACTCCTACCAGAGGAAACACTTCTGTTAGAATGGAGAAAAGCTAAAATCTTAGTCTTATACCCTCGCTACAGTTCAAACAAATCACCCTGAATTTTTGGTATGAAAAGAGTGACTGCTAGGAAAAGCAATTCATTAAAGACAATTGCATTGTACCGGGGAACTGTTGTCTGAAATAAAACAATTCGGTACAGGAAGATTCGGTTGAGGAAGAAAAGAATCTAAAATAGGGTTGGAATAGGTTGTCTTTTTCAGATCAAATGTTAGTATGATTTGTAGCACTGCTTTTAGGGAGTCTGCAGTGCTCTGGTTAAGCACCACTGCTGGCTGGTTACCCACCTCATCCTCTGCAGCAGTGGGGGGAAGCTGGTTCCCCAAGGACCACCTTTACCTCCACCTCTTACCCACGGGGCAGATGGAGTGCCTGGGGCCTTGAAACTACTGCTGCAGAGTCAATTTTAGTGAGAGAGAACTGGAGATTTCTAACCCTAATGGCTTTACATTTTCACATTTTGCACCATCTGCAGAACAGGAGGAAAGGCAAATTAAGAATCCTTCACTTCCAATCCTTGAATAGGAATCCCAAGGTCACGCAACAATATACCGTTTATTAACCTGGGCAGGTGATAATGATATAGGCTGACCCTAGTGTCATAAGTACTGTATTTGATTTGGTTTTTAGAAGAGTGAGAGACAGTAGATTTAGTATTGTAAGCTAAATATATGGAAGCATATACAATGCATTATGCATTTAGTTTTTTCTGCATACACCAAGCATTTCATAAAGCGATGGCAGATGTTGAAAATCTCTGCTGGACTGCAAAATACTAATATGCAGCATTTGGGTACTGGAGGAAATTACACCATCTTTAAGTTCCATAGTTCCCTTTACACAGTCATATAATAGCATGAGAAGTTGCGTACCTGTCTCTACCATGTAGACTGCTCCACAAAAGAGGCATGATCGCAACTGTGGAAAAGAAGAGGTGGTCTTTGTATACTGAGTATCACTTGCTCTTCCTCACTCCTACATAAATCAGAGACCTGGTCATGGTATAATTAACTCACTTTTTCTTGCTTGTTGGCTAAAATATCTGTATCCTTTTGGAGAGTCATGTGATAAATCTATTGGTAAATTTTCCATTGCCTTTCTAAAGTAATTTGGCTAATGTGCAGAGCTGAACTTCCAGCTAAGCCTGAAAGGCTCAGTTTAGAAAATGCAACCGTTCCCTATGTGGAGCAATAGTTTTTCCTTAGAAGAGAGTAAAATGGCTCTATTAGAGTAGCTTCTGGTTTTCAGATACCTCTCTTGGGTACTTTTACACGGAAAATGGCCACATTGAAGTACTTATGCAAGGGAAACCCTTTTACCTGGTTTGAAGAGGATCTGGTGCACATTACGTAGGTCTGGGTGCCTGTGCTTTGCCTGCCTTTGCAGTGCCTTCCTCTGTAGGCCAGGACAGCGCTGAGCACCATCAGAGGCGTACCCGCCTCGTTGTTACGGCCGTGCTAGCTTTGATCCGCAGCCTCTGAAGATGACAAACTAGTTGGTGTCAACCACTGCAGTGACTTTTTGCTAATTGCCAGGCTGGATGAAGGAGCGGAGCATTTTTGTGGGGATTGCACCAGGATGTTGCCTCATGCAAGTGGGATGGAGGCAGGATGGGCGCGTAAGGAACGGCTTTGCCCCAGTTTGTGTGGCGCTCTCTGACAACACGATGGCAGAAGCAGAGTTAGGGTAGATGTTGGGGACGAGGCAGTGGCATTAAGGCTGCAGATAAGAGGCTGCATGCAGCACCCGATTCAAGCTGGCACATTGCTCTGGGCTGCAAGACGCCCAGCTACTACGCGCCAGGCGTAGTGCATGTGCGACTGGCTGCCAAGGGGCAGGGTTCTCTAAGAAACTGCAAGGCGGGTGCAGTGACGATTGGAACATTTTCCATAAATACTCCTTAAACATAAATGATGGAGATGAAATCATAACAGTAATTGGCTCTTGTAACTCCTTTTTTGGAAACAAATTACACCTAAAAGCATGTAGAGAAGTCCTTCTTTTTCAGAATATTATTGAAAATTAATAGACCATCTGAGTCTGCACTATCATAAAGTCTGTATCCATTTTTTCACATACCTGCAGATCCATCTCCAGCAGCTCTCCATCTGTTTGCAGGCTGTTTTCTAAACCAGTGTGATGCCTCAGGTGCAGAAGAGAGAGACAATAATTAACAATGTGGCCTACAGCATTTTCGGGAGCAATTAATTTTAGTGAATGGATGGGGGAGGAAGAAGAGGGTAGGTGAGCTTTGCAAATTTGTCTGCTTGTGCATGCACGGCTGTGCATATTGGATTGATGTACGTACAGATACGTACGTATCTCCCAAGAAGACTATTTTCAGCATTCAGGCTTTCACTCTTTTGCAATGGCTGTTGTGCACAGAAACTACTTGAAAAAGACGGTGCCATCTGCACTGATGAGATTAGGGGGTGTCAAGGAATATTCTTTTTCACTTCTCTCATTTCTCCATCCTGTCCCTGGAAAAATCCCAGCTTTTAACCTGTCAAAACAGTTTTAAAGCTGGTTTCTGATGTATAGAAACCTGTGAGACAGAACCATGACAGCTACGTACTGTCAAAGGAGTAGAGTGCATAAAACAAAACAGAACAAAACAAAGAAACAAACAAAACCCCAAAACCCCCCAAAAAACAATACTGCTGAATAAAAGAACAGGGAAATGTATGAGGCTGCACTAGCACGTGGGGTAGTTTTTCCATGCACATCTATGTACGTACACTGATCAGGGAATACTGAATTTATATATAGGAAGACCTATATATAGGAAGATTTATACATAGAGAGATTATAGTGTGTATACACAGCACTGAAAATTAAAGATCTGCACATCTACAGAGAGGTTAAAAATGAAAACCATATGATCAATTAGACTTTTCTTCCCCCAAAATTTAGGTCCTGAAATTAGAAAGTTAAACCCATTCATAAGCTCTTAAATACAAGTGGCCTCATTTCAGATGTGCTGAGCAACGGCTGCATCTGCTGGCTTCTGTTATTAAGACTGGCTCTGCTTCTGAAAAGCAGCTGTCAGGAAGGAGATCCTATAGGATCTCCTCTGAGGTGTCTAGCTAGCAAACAGGCAGGCATGACTGCAGTACCAACGTGCCATATGAGTACAGCTGGAGAGACGGAGAAGTGGTGCTGAGCTTTCTGACTGGCTGTATAATCTTCGGGGAGGAATTCAGCTAAGGGAGAAACCCCACCACACACTAATTAAGTATTTTTCTGCTTTGACTTCTTTATTCCTTTTTCATATTCCTCTATCCCTTCTCCTTCACACACTGGTGCCCGTGCTGAATGCAGAGACTGTTTGAACCAGCAGAAGAAACTCGCGCTGCGTTAGTTTTGAGAGTGGGATATCACAGACATGACTGCTTACTTCTGGGTGCTGCACAGGCAAACGTGGTATTTCAAAACTGGTTCACCTCACAAACGCATGGTCAGATTTGGCAGATGGTCGTGTTAATAAAGGGCACCTGAAAGATTAATCGTGTACCCAAGTTAGGTGGTTTCTAAACCTTTGACTTTATTCTGCAATTTTGTAATTGCACAAGCATGCGTGCTGCAGAGAGAAAATAGAGTGCCCCACTGCAAACCTAGTAGTGCATTCATCCTTTCAGAGGACAAACTCACTTGCCCTTTTCTTTTTATGCTGGCTTATTCAATCAATTAAATACATTAAAAACAAGAAAATGTTCTGCTCTGAGCCACTCTCAAATGTTTTCAGGCAGTAAAATAAATGAGAGTCAGTAATCTGATGCAGAACTGATTTCAGCATGTTTACATGTTATTAGGAAGCTAGAAGGTTTATTCATGCCTTCGGTTTTAAGTTGATGTAAAAATATGTACGATGTCTGTAGAAACAGCTGCATGTAGAGGCTGCTGTTGGCTGGCTGTTCTCTGTGAAAAAAAAAAAAAATATACTCAGGCATTTGTCTTTTTCTCCTCCAAATGTCCAGGCTATGACAGCAGGGAAGGCTCTTTCAGGATGTGAAAGCTGTCATTTGGGCGTTCAAGAGAGGACTGTGCTATGAAGGTAGAAGTATTTTGCTATAAGAAAATGACATGCTGGGAAAGAATGTAAACTTCTCTGGAACGTGAGGAGCAGATTTTGTTAATGTCTGCATAGCAACTTTGCCCTCTTGATTCACTTCATGCTACATCAATTATACTATAACTTTACAAACTGCTGTCTGTAAGTAGTATTGTTAGCTATAGGCAAAGGTTGGAAAAAGATTAGCCTTTTAAAATTTAATTGCTTGCTCACCAGGAAAGTTACAAGAAGGAAAGAAAAAAAAAAAAGTTTTACCAGATCCTGTAAAGAAATGGAATTCTATCTATTTTCACTTCTAAATACAATAAAAAAATCAGAAATTCCTATGTAGTATTCTAATCACTACATCTTTAATATCTTTGAATCCACCCATTTTGACAATATAAAAAATCACAATGTGAAATATAATTTTGATTATATATGCATGATATTGCATAAAAGTATTAATACATGTCACACAGAGGTTTCTTTACAAAAGAAGAAAACCAGGATACTTTACTTTGCCAAAATTCAAAATGCAGCATTCTGCTCTCATAATAGCTTACTCAAAACCAATTTTATATGGAGAAGTTTCATCAAAACCAACACATTCCCATTAATTTTCTCATACTACTCAAGCTGCTAACTCCAGTGAAAGCTGTTCAGTTTAAAAATTTTTAACCTCTCATGAGTTTTACATGCTTATTTTGGTTTAAAATGTAGGTTTTTAAATCCTGATTTATGTTACTCCTTTTTTGCATTGTGAATGGGAATGAATTTATGGCCTGGAAAAGAAAGCAAATGGTAGCATAGGGTGCTCTTGCACAATGAAAGGAGTCGAGTGTAGAGCAGACAAAGCAACTCCCAATATGTGAGCTTTGCACAGCTGTGACTTCTATAATTCAGTGGCATTTCTTTCATTTCTTCCGGTTCTTGGTCAAATGGCTACTGAACATAAAGGATGAGATGCTCTTAACTCATACTTTTAAAACACTTGTTAGCAAAACTACTCTTTCTCTTTCATACCAGTAGGGATTAATGTTATGCTTGAAAGGATATCAGTCTTTCATGCTCCAAGAAAAGTTTCGCCAGTGCTAAGCATTCACTGGTATGATTAAAGGCAGTCTAAGTACTGGTCTTCTGATGTTAAAGATAATACAGAAGGATCTATATATTACACCAGTAAGTAAATGGGTAAGAGGGAAGAAAAGGTATAGTGAGAATGACATCCTCAAAAGATTTACTAGAAAAAAATGCTTACTGGGAAAAGCTTACCGTCTTTAGTAATCAACAAAGAATCTAACAGAAAGAAAACACTACAAAGGTGGCTGTTAAAAGATTAGCATTTGAAGATAGGAGAGAATAATATGGAAAGAACTGTTCTAGGCAAAAATTCTTGCTGCCGGAGAGCACAGTTGGAGTCTCTGCCCTCCATGATTAGCTGCAATCTACCTAAACAGGGAAATGATGCCAGGACAAGGCATATTTCTCCTGAGAGGTGAGACTTGTCTGTCTGTTTTCAGATCTCTCTGCATGTCACCTGAAGACACAACAGAAAAACAAAACAAAACAAAACAAAAAACAACCCCAAAAAAACGGGAGGAGAAATTGTCATGCTTAAAAATTGTGATTTTATTTCATCAAAGGTATAGGAGTTCAAGGAATTCTGGGGCTGTTTGGTCCTGCAGTAACAAGGCATAAAAGAAGGAGCAATCCAGTAGCAATACTGGAAATGTTCAGAAATTATTTTGAGCATGTCCTGTTGAAAAGTTCTTGGTTTCAGAGAGAACTGGTTCCTTAGTCTCATGTGATGATGAGCCTGGCCTAGAGCAGTAAGGGAGGAGAGGTGGCAATCCAATGAATTATAAAACAGAATTCAAAGTGTGTTGGTAAGGGACAGGGCTTTTTTTCAGTGCTTGTCTCTTTCCTGCTGCTGGCAGTCCATGATAATATGGTAAAGCTACCATGTACCAAGCAAAAATCAAAGCAAAAGAATATTAATAAGATGACAATTTCTTTCTCCTCCCTATTTACTGTCAACGAGAGACCTCTTCGTTTACACCTCTAAGAATGGCTGGCAGTTACTGTATTCCCTGCCTGCCGACCTACAGTTGTTACTTAGCCATGTTATGCATATTTTAGCTCATTTAATCTTTCCTTTGAAGTCATTCCCTCCAGCTCTTTGTCATTCGTCTTGCTTTTGTCTGAACTCCTTCCAATTCATCCTGGCATGAAGGTAGCCAGATGGGAGTATTTGGGATGTGCTTTCAGGAATATGCTATCAGGAAGGACCACCCAGCCCTTTCCATCTCCCAGGTCACCGTAGTCAGCTCATGGGACCACTGATGGCCCTGGTGCCTCCCTCCTCCCTAACTCTATTTTACACACTGCACACCATGGGGCATCTAATAAAATAGCTGCAAATTGCACTGGCTGTTAGGTTTGGTTTATTTTTGCTGTTACTGAACACCACAATCCCAACTCTGGTCCTTCTTCCTGTATGTACTCCTTGGATCTTTTCCAGTGTTGCTACCTTTCTATTTTTTCTCACACAGAATATCTATGCTGCAGCATACGATTCATTAGATACACTCTTCTGCATTTTTCCAATATGCATCTCTTTCAATATTTCTAGGCAGTATCACCAGGCTCCTTAGTGCATTGTTTCTCCTGGGTGGGCTCCTCCCATGAACTAAGAAATCAATTTTTGTCTGGACTTTATGAGGTCAAGTCACATAATGATCTCTACATTACCAACAGTGGAG
The DNA here is from genome assembly GCA_000699545.1 of Podiceps cristatus. Taxonomy (NCBI): domain Eukaryota; kingdom Metazoa; phylum Chordata; class Aves; order Podicipediformes; family Podicipedidae; genus Podiceps; species Podiceps cristatus. Next base: position 7,970 of record JMFS01116250.1, read on the forward strand.
TGTGCTGCTCTTTTTCAATTTCTCAAGTCTCTTTCCAGAGCCTTAGTCAAGAAGAAAGGCTATGTGGTTTCTCAACAGGATTTCCTGCTATGCTCCTCGTTTGGAGCTGAAGTTAATTAACAATTCTTTCCAGCACTCCTTGGCCTTCAGTGATGCTTGAACAGTGGATTCTGTGGCCTTGAAAGTGAGACTATAAATAATGGAGGTGTCTCAGGCCAGTTTTTAAGAGAAGAGATTGCTGTCCCACCCCCAAGCAAAAATATTATTACTCTTTGTAAAACTAGACCCCCCCAACCCGCCCCACCCCCCTCATTTTCCCAAACATGAAGACAGTGTCAAAGGGAAGGGTAGAGGAAATATCATGTCAGGTGTCTCAGTGTGATATTACAGGTAGATGAAGCATGGTACCCTGAGTATGTCCAAACCAATGAATATAAAAACATTTCAAAATGTTTCAAATGCCTTGTTAAAAACCAAGTCTTGTATTTACATCCTGTTCCATCAACCATGTAGTTCATAGTTCTGCCAAAAAAGCTATCAAGATGTTATGTATTATTTCTTCATTAATATTTCATGATTCGTACAACCTATTCATCTGGATGTTTGTTTGCTTGACTCTCTACTGTGCATGCTGTAGAGTAACAGTACAGTAACAGTTGGATAAACCTGTATTTTGTTCTGAAGATTCTTGCTACTTTGGAAGGTCTCCCTGCTTGCTACTTTTGTAGTTCCTAGTCTCACCACAGCTTTTGAAAAACAGCAGTTAAATGGTTCTCCAAATTCTGATTTTGTAACCCCCCCCATCATGTGTACAATCTCAATCTACTGATTCTGAAACATACAATGAGAGGGTAGATCGAGCGGAAAAGCCACCACCATTAGTGATGTCCATGGACAGCCAGAAGAGTGGTAAAGTTCAGACTAGAAAATAATTTGCTACAGAGATGTGAAAAGTTGAAAAAAAAAAAATCATGTAGGTGAGAGGCAGAGAAAGAGTTTTTAGAGATGAGATGGAGACCCACCTGGATGGATATATAGCAAAGCAATCTTTTGCAGATGTCAGTAGATCAATGCATAGAAAGGGTATGTGTATGTGTATATAAGTGTACACACACACACATACATATATACATATTTGTGTGTGTATGTCTACATCTTTAGACTTGTAAGTAGTAAAGAAGAATCCGGAAGAAAAATGAGTGTCAAATATCTTTGAGTGACAAAGAGATGGGGCTTCTGGAGGTCAAATTAAACCTCTGAAAAGAATGAAGCAGGGATTTGTGACCATATTACTTGAAGAAGAAAGGTGATAATTCAGAATCACATAGATTCATGCGTATGAGGATACACAGTGCACACACAAAGAAATAAAGAAACAGGGAAATCAAAGTATGTTGAAGGAAACATACCTGGAACAGAACTGAAATCAGAAGACATCAGCAGAAGATCAAGACTGGGAAGTCAGCATGCACTCAGCCATGGTGCCATAACGCAGATTCCACCAAGATCCAGGATTCGGAAAGTGAGAGTTCATTTGGGAGCATTTTTAAAACTACTAGCGCTGCTGCCATAGATTTCCTTTTGATTGCCAGGAATTGTCATACTGGATCAGAGCAGTGATTCATCTTGTCTAGTATCTTTCCTCTGACAGAGTTTAGGATGAGAAATGTTGGAGGAGTAGCTGGAATTCTGTAATAGAAATTACCACATATTTTGCTCACTGTAATGCTTTGTCCTGTCCCTACCAATTAGGCAGCATCATATAAGGTCCTTTATACAGTATGAAAAACAAAATAAATGAGGGCAACAATCTTCTACATATACAAATAATCAAGAGAAATAATCCTGTGGTTTGGACAGCAGCTCGTTGTGTGGGATCCATGTGTCTGCTCTTGGGAAGGTTTGGGGAGACATCTTCAGGCACACTTAACTTCCATAAGTGAAAAATAGCACTAAGAGCTCTTTCAAACCTACCATGTATTTTGACAGAAAACTATTCAGGAAGGACGTTAAAAGATGCTATAGAAGTATTTCAGACAGGCAATCTGTATAGGTACTCTGTTTTGGGCAGATTTCTTTGAACTGTTGGATGCTACTAAGACATGAAGAAGTTTCTGCTGATTTTAAGGATCTAATGCTCCAGCTCTCTGAGGCTGCATCTACTTTAACAAATACTGGAGCTCAACAGGACTGGATCTGTAGAAGGATCCATTTGGTGCTGAGGATACAATGTACACATTGTACCTGATTCCAGATTAACCTTAGACTAACTCTACTCTGATCCCAGGATCTGAAAGCATATTAGGAATTGGAGAGCAGTGTGTGCACTCCTGAATCTCATCTTCCAGTTTAGTTTCACTTGAAGGGAATCCAATCCATGTACCCTGAGACTGGTCCCCCGTGCAAAGGAAGGCATGATAATTGGGAAAAACTGTCAGATTTGGCTTCAGAAATGCATTCCTGATCTGAACTAAAATGGAGACATGTGTGGGGAGCTCATCTATAAAACAAATGTACTCATAAATACAAATAAATTGTGTGCAAAGACAGATTTCTTCTGGGTTTTTTTTTAATCAAAGAAAAAGTTTGTGGATTTGATAAAGATCCAGTAAATGGCCTCATTTACATAACTGGAGCTTCAGCTGACAGAGACCATCTTCCTTCCAGAGCATTATTTGTTTACACATTTAAGCATAAAAACATGCTCTGTATTAATGGAAACAGATACAGTAAGTTATTTTAGATAGTAAAAATAATTTATGCATTTGCTTTTTCTGTTTCTTTTTTTAAAAACATAGTTTATTCAATAGCTGTTTAGAACAAAAAAAAAAAGTAAGGGGGAGACAGAATGTAGCTGTAGCAATTTAATGCTAACTTAATAATTTAATAAATAGATAACTTTAAAGTTGTGTTAATGAGGAACAGTATCAGAAATTCATTGTTGTTGTCATATGAAAACTGGTCAAAGAACAGAGATAAAAAATCACTACCTGTGTACCCCATCTTTCATAACCGTGTCTCTCCCAAGGGTGGAATTAAGACACCTGAGCTTCGATGTTTATGTGTGAGCAAGCACTTGAGAGTCTCAGCTCTCCTTTCTGATGAAGGAGATGAAACAGTCAACCTGACCTAAGGGCCAGGGCATCTACAACGCCATTAAGGACAGCCATTGGTTGCCCACAGATAGCTCCGAGGGCCTTCTGAGATGCCCTGATGTCCTCCAGACCTCTGCCTGGGGCTGGCCAGCAACAGAGGGGGCCAGGAGGCATTCTGCACTCCCTGGAGCATGAGCTAAGGGCCGGACTGGGGGTCCATGGCACCCAAACAACATGAGGTGTCTATGTTTAGGCATCTGAATCCAAGGCAGGTGTCCAAATAGGCTTTTTCCAAGGAGAAGTGAGTTTAGTTAGTGAGCGTCCACTTACTAAAAGTAGAGATTAGACATTTACATGTGAATGCCTGAATGTAAATGTCTTCATACCAAGCTGGATCCCTGCCTTGATGTCAAATGTGTAACTCAATATGAATTATGAAGACAAGGTAGAAAAAGACATGACCACATCCAAAGACATTCTGTTTCATTTTTTACATTTTTCCTTTATTCAGATAACTGTAATTAATTGCTTGCAATTAATTAGCTTCATCATTGTTCCTTTATGGACTATGAGCAAGCAGATGAACTGAGCAACTGCTTGATATCGTCTCTTCTTCTGCACCTGGTGTTACGTGCAATGCTGTGTCACTGACAAGCAGATCCTGCGATACATCTGTCGTGTGGGGATGTGGCAGAGGCCAGTTTTCTGAGGAGCAGGGCACGGAGCTAAGTGGAATGGATAAATGTAGCAAGATCTTCACTGCTGCTAGAAAATGAGCTGTTTCGGTAGTCCCTGATCATGCTCTGCTGGAGCCATATTCTGCATCTCTATAGTCATACGTCATATAACTATAGAGATGAGTTTTCTTATAATAGTGATAATGAGGCTGATTAATGTAATGCCAGTCGGGGACCAGGCTATTTCTGTAATGCTGAGATAGAGCCTTTTTAAATAAAATGAACTCCTGCTTCTGGCTAAATACTTCTAAGCCTCGAGAAATATGTAAAGTTTTATGAACTTCAGGATCATCCGTCCTTTCTCCCTGTCTTCCTATTGCTTATTCCCCATCTGCCCCTCAATTCCAGTGCGCCTGTGTGCCCTGTTCTTTCCTTCCCTATCTAGCCTGAAGGCCGCCGGCTTCGTTCATCTCTGACCTGACCCACTGCCTTTATTTGTGTCATAATGCCAGTATCGTTGTCCTCTTTGGCCAGTCAACTCTTGCATACTGAAATACCCCAAGATTTAAAACAACTGTTACCAGGTGTTAACTGGAGATATGCTGGGGCCTGTGATTTTGAAAGGACACTGCAGTAAAAAGGATTAATGAAAACCTGTTACATATGGAAGAGACTTTTTCTATCTGGCAACAGAGGCAAAATTCACTCAAAAGCAGAAGGTCAGTGCAAGGGGAATAAATAATCTAATCATAGCCTGAGAAACTAAGAAAGTAAAGATTTGTGGTGGCTTACTACACAGGGGTAAATTTTATTGTGGAAAGCAAGACTGGGCAGGTCTCCTCAGGCATGGTCAGGACTGACAGGACATGAGACAGCTCTGGCCAAGATACTGGATCACCATGTTTGCTTGGTGGCAAACCAATGTGCTCAGCTCCCATGTGCAAACTGATGTGCAGCCCTACATACTACGCAAGCGGGTGGCTTTTGGACAATCTATGGCTGATGTCAAGGCAGCTGAATGCAGACAGATGGAATTAGGCTTCCTCTGTATTTGCTGAGACAGATGTACCACAATACCAGAGATACGAAAAAATCGTATTAGTATATCCAAATTTGTGGCTTTCCCACATAACTTTTTTCATATCATGTTTCCTGGAGTTTCTTGAACAGTTTAACTGAATTATCTAATGATTCTGTGTTTGATTACATTGAAAAATAGATGCAGCTTTTTAAAACACTCTTTTGCTTTAAGGTGGATTGCTGCTGTCTCAAAAACTCCCTTCCTTCCCTTTTTGCAGTTGCTTAAGGTGGGAGCTGTGAGATTAAGAACATGGACAACAAATCTACTAAGCAAAGAGGGAGCTTCAAAGGATATACAGTTCTCTGAGCTTTGTTGTTCCTTACTGGGAGAGCTAGATAGAGCACGTAGTATCTAACCTCATGTGAATGCTGTAGGAAGCTATGTGTGCCTTGGAGTCACCCATCCTCTGTTAATTGTTGAATATGCACATGCAGTTTAAATGTGTATCATGGCTGTTTTATAATGTTTATCCTGTCATAATACCTAAAAGCCGTGACCAGCGTGGTCCCACTGCACTCAGTTATATGTAAAACTACATAGTCAATGGACTGCTTGCCCAGAGGTCTTGAAAGTGATGTGTCCATTGGGGTCCTGAGCTCATCAGGTGTTGCTGCAGCCTCTTCCTCCCTCCCTTGATGGCCTGTGCTCCAGGCCATCAAGCTCTGATGAGGTGCTGCTGTGCAACCAGGGGTCAGCCACGGCTGGGGAAACAGCCCAGTTTTGAGGAGGAGCTGTGAGGAGCCTCCTCTGGAGGCTGCCCCTTAGCTCAGGCCACCGCGGTGCTGGGGCCCTGCGCGGTCACTGCAGCCATGCGTGCGCCTGCCCATCACCCTAGCTGATCCTGCTCTTGCCTCCCTCTCTTGGCTCTGAAGCTGTCCCATCCCCACGGCCATGTCCCAGGGCTGCAGGAGGTCCCGGTCGCCCCTCCTGGCCCAGCTCTGCTTGCCACCTCCGGCTGCGGCTGTGGGGTGATGTCCCACTGCCCCGATGCTCTCTGCCTTCGCCCTGCAGCCTGCTCTTGCTGCTGCCTGGCAGACATGTCCGGCGCTGTGAGCACATATTATTTGCGCAGATACAGTCTTCCCGTAGTTCCCAGGTAGGTGTACACTTTTAAAGACGTGTACCCCTTGATCACTTGGAGCTTACCACACAAGGACACTAAATAAGACTGCCCAGTGGAGCTTTTTAACTGTAGGACAGAGGAAATTCCTCTGCAGAAGAGGTTGCTCAGAGGGAACTAAAGAGCAGCTTGGCTATGAAACAAGCCCTGAGGCAACTACGAAACCACTGAAAAAGAAGCAGTGAAGGGTCTAGCTATAATGTGAATGCAGGCACAGATGCCCCTGTTGGAAAGATGTGCTTCAATTCCAGGCTTCGTGAATGACAGTTTAATTGCTGGGTCTCTGTGTTTGTGCTTCATCCACTACAAAGAAGAAAATAAGTGGCAATAGAAATATGGGAATAGACATGCTGGTAGTAACTAAGCTATGTACAAGCTGATGGTTTTATAATGGGCACATCTGCCTACCTCACAAAACCACTAGAAAAATTGGCAGAATTTGCATCATCTGCTGGGAAATTTTCAGAACAGCAAAAGGTGATGAATGCTGGAGTTTTGGAGCTTAGCTGCATAGGTCTTGATATTCTTAGTGTCTTCTTGTGCTCTGTGAATGAGTCCTAAATCCAGCTCTCAGCAGGCACGTTTTCTCTTGCCTTTTTTCTGGACCCCTACTGAGATGTCCATTTTTCCCCCAACTACTGAAAGCTGCCTTTCAGCCTATTACGGTCTTTCTGTGTAAATCAGGCTCTCCTTACACTTTCTCCAACTTAGCAGAGCTAGCAAGTTTAACAGGTATTTCCATGAACCTCTCATTCTTTTTCTACAATTTCTAGTGGTTTTGGCATGGCATCTCTCAAAAGATGTCAAATATTCACTGCAAAGTTTTTTTACAGAGATTCTCTTGTAGTATATAGTAGTATAGTTCTCCACATTCTCTTCTAATATAGTGCTGAAAGTGGTCTAAGCTTTCCACTCTTGCTGTAGATAATGTACATCTTGGGGCCTTCTATTACCGCGTTAGCATTTTGCACTCTTTCAAAGAAGGTAAGGTATTCCTCAGTATAGGAGTCCTCTCTAACATGAACATGACCAATTCTTCTCATGGGATATGGCCATTTAGCTGTCCCACAGCTACTTATTTCAACCCTACCTCCCAACCAGTCCGAATGTTCTTTGGCAATTCCATCAACCTCTCATAAGCAACTTCTTCTGCTCCCTGCTTCTTCATCGGAAAAACAAAAGTTCAGTCAGTTGTCCCAGTCTGGAGTGAACTCTGTACCTGCCTCTCAGCAAACATATTAACTGTGTTCCAAGTTCCCTAAGAAGTTTCTTGATGCCATCACTGCTTCTGTATAAATGGGTTTCTGATGTCTACATGTTTATACACCTGACTGGCCCATCAGGCTCTGTTTAGTTCATTTTACGTAGTGCTTCTCTGTTCATGGTTCTGTAATGCTACCCCATCCTTTATCAAGAAAATGCTTTTCTATTCCAGTCGCTTGTTCTCTGCATTGGGAATGAGTTTTCTTCTGAAAATTTTTTCTTTTTTCTCCCCTCATTTATATTCTCCAATTAAAGAGAAAGCAAACAAAGCAAATGTACGCTGAATCTCCAAAGCATTGCAAATTGGTCTTGTGTTGTCAGGGAACAGCTATGTTTTAAATTAAATGACAGACAGACAGAAGTCCCACCTTGGCTTTGCTGTTCTTAAGAACTCCTGGAGGACCTGTAATGTTCAGGCTTCCCACTTTCCTACAACTTCCCAGTGCTAATCCTATGCTGCTGGCCAGTGAAAACACCTCTTCCACGCAGATTCTTGCATTACCAGCTCCCAAGATAGCCCTTGCAGAAAAATGGAGTGCACCCTGCTGCTTTGCATATGTACCAAAGGAATGTATTGCAATGGTGGGCTTTGATAGAGCACTCCAGTGTCCTCCTTTTAAAGACTGCTATGCCAGTAGGAGCGGCATGACACAAATAAATGCAAAGTGAAGTATACATTTGCAATGTCGAAATTAAGTAACACAGTCACAAAGCCTTATAAAAATGGATGCAATGGAAACATAGGAAACCCAAGATTGGGTTTATCCCTGTATCAAATCCAGGAGACCCTGTGGAACTCCTTCTATTGGCAAGGTATAAAAGTGGATCTACTAGGCATGGGCAAGGACTCAAATATGGTCTACGCAGCATGGCCTCAGACTCCTGGCCGGTAGAAGCCGCTTGACCCTGATGTGCCAGGCTCCACTTACATTTCCGTTCAGAATCAAAAACTTTCCCATCCAGCTCATGGATTTCCTAATCCCTCCCCATATATCACTGGCTTCCAGCTTCCCGCTACTTAGGAAATTATAATGTTCCGTGGCAGAGCCAGGTGCAATTATTGCCTGCTTAGGTGAGAAACAGAATCAGATAATGTTTGATTAGACATCCAAATTTAGGTCCTGTAAAGACAGGAAACTTTTTTCCACAAACCTTGATAGTAATATTTTATATTTAT
>KL284123.1:0-10457 GCA_000699545.1 Podiceps cristatus
CCCCGTGGTGTTGCATTTATTCTAAATCTTTTGAAAGATAATCTGTCTGTTTGTTCCCAGCAAGAGCAGCAGCCATGGCCTGAGCAAGTACATCTTGTTTTGCATCTTTTCTTGCAGTATTAGTGTATGCTAGAGAGGGCCTCTTGGGGCTCAGTACGGTCTTGGTGCCAAATGAGGTCATTTCTGCTTTTGCTGAAGAGCTGGAACCGAGATGAAGTCATTGCCCAAGAGTCAGGGGAGGGAGTTATGAAAGAACCCGGAGGTCTCCTGCATCCCACATCAGCCCTTGAGTTGCTCCTATTTTCCTTCCCCCAGGTGCCGGCCCACCAGTGCCAGCAAGGCCACAGACACAGAGATCACCTGTCCTAAATGCAGCTGATCTTGAACTTAGTCGCTGAGGCAGCAGTGTGTAGCAGGTGTGGCAAGAGTACACGGGGGCAGGCAGAGACCTACCCGAGGTAGACATATCTTTGAAAAAGTCTTCCATGGTGAGCAAGTCCTGGGCAGGCTGCTAGCCCTTTCCAGTAGTTGTTTCCCAAGCGGTTGTGGCTGCAGCCCGCAAGCTTCCGCCCACGGGGTACGTGAGCAAACCCAACACACAGTCACGTAAAGGGCATCTCAAAGCCGCAGCGCACAGGAAATCTTGTGTGCTGCTTAATCAACTCTAGGATGGCTGATGAGGCCTTGCCGCCAGAGCTGGTGGGACGTGCAGATCCCCTGCTTTAGCAAAGATGGAAAATATTAATTATCTCTGCCTTGCTGGGAGATTTTCAGAGACCTGCTCTTGCTGGAACATAGTTACTAGCATTAGCCTACCCTCATCCGGTACCAGGGACAGTCAGTTTACATCAGTGTCGTGAACTTTGGTTAGGAATAGTTGTGATCCACCGGCTACACTCTTATAAAATACACTTTTTAGGGATTAAAGATACTCAGTGCAACCCTGGATGTACCTATGGACTGGGGAGCAAGAGGCTGGAGAGCAGCCCTGCAGAGAGGGATCCAGGGGTTCTGGTTGACAGCAAGTTGAACGTGAGCCAACAGCGTGCCCTGGCAGCCAAGAGACCCAGCCGTGCCCTGGGGTGCATCCAGCACCGCATCGCTGGTCGGTCAAGAGAGGTGATTGTCCCACTCTGCTCCGCACTGGTGCGGCCCCACCTTGAGTAGTGTGTGGGATTTTGGGTGCTGCAGTATAAAAAGGATATAAAGCTACTGGAGAGTGTCCAGAGGAGGGGCACGAAGGTGGTGAAGGGTTTAGAGGGGAAGGTGTATGAGGAGCAGCTAAAGTCACTCTGTCTGTTCAGCCTAGAAAAGAGGAGACTAAGGGGAGACCTCATCACGGTCTACAGCTTCCTCATAAGGGGAGGAGGAGGAGCAGGCGCTGATCTCTTCTCTCTGGTGACCAATGACAGAACCAGGGGGAACAGCAGGAAGATGTGCCAGGGGAGGTTTAGGTTGGATATCAGGAAGAGGTTCTTCACCTTGAGGGTGGTGGAGCACTGGAACAGGCTCCCCAGGGAAGCAGCCCCAGCCCAAAGCCTGACAGTGTTCAAGAAGCATTTAGACAACACCCTCAGACACATGGTGTGAATCTTGGGGTTGTCCTCTGCAGGGACAGGAGTTGGACTTGATGATCGTTGGGGGTCCCTTCCAACTCAGGACGCTCTATGATTCTATGATTCAATGCATGGAGGGACCAACTCCCCTGGAGACCACCTACTTATCACCTCTCTTCTCTGCTGTACCATTTCCTGCAGCAGGAACTTAAATACTGTAGAGTTGAGGTGAGCCTGAAAGCACAAACTGTAATTGAAGGGAGAAGGGAGACCAAGAAAACTAGGAGATTCCCTAAGGAAAAGGGGAGGGAAACGGTCAAAAACGTTTTGTCTAAGGGGAGCTTGGGGCACACCCGTGGGTTCTCCCCACGAGGAAGTTGGGTGGGATCTGTAGAGAAGCATAAATGCACCTGAATTGGAGATGGGGGCAGCCGGGTGGCTTGGGCAGCTCTGTGCTGGCTCCTGTAGCAGGCAGGCCTGGGGAAACGCATCACGGGCAGAGTCCTTTCACTGTAGCCACCTCAGCTGGACAATGGGAGGGGACTCAGAAGTTCAAATCATATGTTTTTGTACAAACTTGTCAGGTCTGAGCCTGCTGCTTAAAAAAGAGGACACCCAGGGCGCTGGGAAAGCACGGGTTTCAATGTGTGGTTTCTAAAAGCGGTGTGCACTCAGAGGCATGCTTGTCCTGCTGGTGGTGTCTGTTGTCCCCGTTTATCCTGGACAAAAGGATGACTGGAGGGGACCATGGGGCTCCTTCGCTCTGATGTTGGCTGACATGGGACCCGAGGGCTGCGGCGGCAGCAGCGTGGGTTTTCTGGGCAGGCGAGTGGGTATAAGCTCTCTCTTTCTGGTTCCAGGATGATGCGTCTTTTTGTGGTGTGTCTCTTCTGTGTCTGGGGTCTGGCTGCCCCTGAGCACTACGTCGTGGAAGACATTTGCACCGCGAAGCCGCGCGACATCCCGGTGAATCCCATCTGCATCTATCGTAACCCTGAGAAGAAGCCACAGGAGGGTGAGGGGCAAGAGCCAGGGAAGGGCAAGCTCCCGGAGTCTACTAACCCTCGGGTCTGGGAGCTGTCAAAGGCCAACTCGCGCTTCGCCGTTGTCTTCTACAAGTACCTGGCTGACTCCAAGGACAATGAGGAAAACATCTTCTTGTCGCCCCTCAGCATTTCTACGGCATTCGCCATGACCAAGCTCGGAGCTTGTGGTAGTACTCTACAGCAGCTCATGGAGGTCGGTGGCGTTTTCTCAGCCCTTCCACGTAGCTGTCACCAGGGTTTGAAAGACAGCAAAGGGGATAGTGGCCAACTACTGCCAAAGGGCTCTCGGGGTCAGGGCGGCGCCCTGGCTTGGGAAGGGAAACCTTTATTGGAACAAGCCCCTGGGAAGGACGTACACAGGCTGCTTGGCTCTGGATTTGTTTAGGTCCCAGCTCTTTCCTCTGACTCCCTACTTGGACCCAGCATTCAGGGTGGATTTCCTGGGTTTGAGAGGTTAGTTTTTGTCTGGAGGAAAGGAAGCCTGTTTGGGAGATGAGGGAAGGGGATGGGAACAGTTCGTTTCTTGCAGATTGGATGAGCAGGTAACTGAGCAGGTAGCTCTAAGACTTCTGCAAAAAGCAGGAAAAGCCTCAATTCCCACTGGGAGAGGCTTTGTCATATTCCTTCTACTCTCCCTGGGGATGAAAGAAAGACACAAGGGACACACTTCAGTCCACCTGGCCTCCAGGGCTCGGCCACCCTGTGGGAGCACAGGACTGCCAGTTACTTCTTGAGGGCCTCCTCATAGCAAGTGTAAGAGCAGCCTGAGCTGTTGGGCAGTGCTACGGTAGCCCAGGAAGGGCCAGAGCTTCCCCAGCAAGGCAGCCCATACGCAGGGGGGAGCCTCTCCGGCCAGCTGTGGCTCCTGAACTTGGACGCGAGCTCTGGTCCTGGAATGAGATGTAATCATAGAATCAGAATGGTCTGGGTTGGAAGGGACCCCAAGGATCATAGAGTTCCAACCCCCCTGCCACAGGCAGGGACACCCACCTCCCCGCCCGGATTTCCTGGCCTTGAACACCTCCAGGCATGGGGCATCCACCACCTCTCTGGGCAGCCTGTTCCAGCACCCCCTAATACCTAATTTAAACCTTCCTTCAGCTTCAATCCATTCCCCCTTGTCCTGTTATTGTCTACCCTTTTAAAAAGTTGATTCCCCTCCTGTTTGTACGCTCCCTTCAGGTACTGGAAGGCTGCAATGAGGTCCCCCCGCAGCCTTCTCTTCTCTAGGCTGAACAAGCCCAGCTCCCTCAGCCTCTCTTCGTAGGGGAGGTGCTCCAGCCCTCTAATCATCTTCGTGGCCTCCTCTGAACCCTCTCCAACAGTTCTACAATGTAATTCTGAGTTCTGACTCTTCCACAGGACCTACTAACTCCCTGCCTGTCCAAGCACCCTTCTCACTGTCGCACCTGCTCGCCTGACAGCTGTGAGGGCACTCATCTGCCACGTGAGGTTTGGCATGGCCCTGACCTTCCTTGCAGACGGGAGACTACAGCCCAGAGGGGCCTTTCTCCCTGCAAGGAGGAGGTGTGAATTAAACTGCTCCACTTGTCCCCCCTGCTGCTGTCCTTACAGATTCTGCCTCTGGAGTAAGTGATGTTGGGGCACCTGCTGTCATCCACACAGCCTGGGCAGAGCAGTGAACCACATCTCCGAAATCTTCACTCATGCCTTCCCCTCTGGGCAGCCCTTCCTACTGGAAGGAAACCCTTCTCTCACTGAGCCACCTGCGATGCAGAGCTGTGCTCCTGATCCCCACTTTTCCCTGTGAAAGGGCCAATAACAGCCCCTTTGTCACGTAGGAAATGCTGCCAGAGGTCCTGGATGTTTGTGTGGAAGCAACATGCCCTGGGATTTTCTGTGCCATAACACCCCGAGGTTGGATAGCAGCAGACAAATCATAACTGTCCTTCCAGGTGGCAGCTAGGAGCAAGTAAGAAAGAACTCCCTGTGCTGCAGAAATCTACCCTCAGAATGATTGCTACACAGACAGCAAAAATAGATAACAGGTACCAGAATGACCCAACAGGCTGTGAGACTTGCTCCTGGGAAGGAGCGGCCTGTGGCATCATCACAGGAGGGTCTAGCACAAACCTGGGGAGTCTTCCAGTGACCTGCACTGACCTGACAGCTGCTTCCAGGCCCCGTCAGCACGATGCTCAACTCGCTGAAGTTCTCGCCAGGGTGTGGTAGAGGGTTTGTGAATACTGCGTGTAAACTCTGTTAATTCTAACAGCACTGGGGAAAGCCTGTGCCAAGCTAGAATCTGTTCCCTGACAGGGGCCGGAGTGCATAGAGAAAAACGTGTCCAAGATCTTAGTGCGTCTTCAGCACAACCACCTGAAGGGTCTAGCTAAGCCATGCCCGTGTTTGAGACAGACACAAAATGACGCATCTTCCCCTGACAGCTCGGGCAATGGAAGCGGGTGGGGAACAGAGGCAGAGCAAGAGGCAAATCAGGCAGGTGCCCTGCACCAGCTCTAGGGAAGGAAGGTCAGCAAGCAAGAGCTGGAGTCTTCTATTGTGCAAAATGCTGGGTCAAACACAGGCAGAAGCTGCGACTAGTCAAAGGCAGAGTATGGAGAGCAAGGACCAGGGTTAGTAAGAGGAGCGGTACCTCTGCGTGCTCAGCAGTGTTTAATCCTGCATTTTGGACTCCAAAACAAGGTCTTGGACTAGTGATATGTTGCCTTTACATAGATTTGCGTTCTAAATTAAACACAGAGGGTGAAGCTCTGAGGGCCTGCAAATGTCTTGGCTCCACGATTTAGGCTGTTGAGCAGCAGGCAAAGGCTGCGTCACCACGTGCTGTGGGGAGCACAAGAGCCTCCTCATGGATTCCTTCTCGCTGTTTGGCTCCTCCAGGTCTTTCGATTTGACACCATTTCAGAGAAGACATCTGATCAGATCCACTTCTTCTTCGCCAAGCTGAACTGCCGGCTTTACAAGAAAGCCAACAAGTCCTCAGAGCTGGTATCAGCCAACCGCCTCTTCGGGGAGAAATCTTTGGTCTTTAACGAGACTTATCAGAACATCAGTGAAATAGTTTATGGAGCAAAACTCTGGCCCTTGAACTTCAAAGTGAGTTTGAGCTTTTTTCTGTTCGTTTGGGGGTTTTGTTTGTTTGTTTCCCACCCCCTGTCCTTCTGCTTTTGCTGTGTCCCTATCTTTTGTGCACAGGGAGCGCTCCGCTCCACGTGTGTGGGGCGTCACCGAAGGCAGGAGGCAGTATGGGATGCAGCACCTCCTGCCCCAGCTCACCTTAACCGCAGTCACCTCCCAGCCTTCTCACTTCCAAACACTGCAGCACTACGCTGGGAGCAGTGTCCTCCCAGAGCACAGACATTGTTGATCTGTCTCCTGCAGAAGGGAAGCAAAGAGGCGTTTAAAACCCTTGACTTAACCTTTTTTTTTTTTTTTTTTTTTCACTTTGGCTTTTTCTTTTTCAGGAGAAGCCAGAACTTTCCAGGACGATCATTAATGAGTGGGTGGCTAATAAGACAGAGAGGCGCATTACAGAAGTGATCCCAGAAAGAGGTATTGATGAGCTCACTGTCCTGGTCCTGGTCAACACCATTTATTTTAAGGTACAGCTAACAAAACTGGGGGAGCAGCCCATTTCCCTGGGGGAAAACACAATGCTCATGTTTGTCACTGTCCTCCCCATCTCCCTTTTAGGGGCACTGGAAATCACAATTCCCAGCTCCCAACACAAAACTGGATTTATTTCATAAAGCCAACGGTGAGACCTGCCAAGTCCCAATTATGTACCAAGAGTCCAAATTCCACCACGCGTCCATCCCCCAGGACAAAGTCCAGGTGCTGGAGCTGCCTTACAAAGGGGACGATATCACGATGGTGCTGGTCCTGCCCACTGCTGGGACATCGCTGGTGGAGGTGGAGCGAGACCTGACATCAGAGAAGCTGCAGGACTGGATTGACTCTATGACGGAGGTCTCTCTCTTTGTCTACCTCCCTCGCTTCCGCGTCGAGGACAGCTTCAGTGTCAAGGAGAAGCTGAGAAAAATGGGGCTGGAAGATCTCTTCAGCCCAGAAAATGCCAGACTCCCAGGTCAGATGCGGAGATGGGCCGGGGCAGGGTGGAGGCGGGGCATGAGCATCCCTCCACAGGCAGCAGGGCGGGAGGTGCAGCAGCACATGAGGAATGAGAGCACAGGAGCATTTAGCTACCACTGCAGTCAGTGATGGACTCTGGTCAGTCCCAGCGTGGATGCGCACCCCTGCTCTGCACTAAGGGCATGGGAGTTAAGCAATCAGTTGCAGTTGCTGGAGGGTATTTTTGGTTTAGGGCAGACGTGCCTTCTGCTTGAACACAGGCCATGAAGGATGGAAGTCTGTTCGCTCTTGAGCCATTGTCTAAAAACATAGTTTTAACCTTCTCCATGTTGTATTTCAGGTATCATTGCAGAGGGCCGTACAGACCTGTATGTATCTGAGGCTTTCCACAAAGCCTTCCTCGAGGTAAGCCTTGTTTTGTCCCAGGAG
Organism: Podiceps cristatus; assembly: GCA_000699545.1. Classification (NCBI taxonomy): domain Eukaryota; kingdom Metazoa; phylum Chordata; class Aves; order Podicipediformes; family Podicipedidae; genus Podiceps; species Podiceps cristatus. The sequence continues at coordinate 7,109 of KL284123.1, forward strand.
GTGTCTTCCTCCTTTGTTTTTAAAAACATGAACCAGAAAAAGAAAAAATGGCTCTGAACCTGTGGTGCTCACTGACTTGGCAATCTGGGGCTCTGGGGGAGGAGGGAGCTTGGCACCCACCTCCGGTGGGGAAGGAGGGAGAGGCCTCTACGTGCTGCACGATGCACATATTTTAATCCCATCTTCTCCTTTGGTTGGTAGGTGAATGAAGAAGGCAGTGAGGCATCAGCTGCTACAGCTGTCACCGTCTCCGGCCGCTCCTTCCCCATGAACAGAATAATCTTCAATGCCAACAGGCCCTTCCTGCTTTTCATCCGTGAAGCCGCCCTCAACACCATTATCTTCATGGGCAGGATAGCTGATCCTTGCTCCTAAAGGGGCTGGCAGGGCCTTGCCTCTCCCTTCTCTGCCTCTGGAAAAGTGGCAGCAGGGTATTGCCAGAAAGCCCGGGCTGCTCCTGGGGTGGTTGGTCTTACTGTTTGGTGCAAGCTGCAGGGAGGGGCTGTATCCAGCTGGGCTGCTACCGCTCCCCTTGCTCCCTCAGAGGGTACATCACCTGCTCCATTCTTCATTCAGAGCCAAGCTGAATTTTTTCCGGCACCAGTGTTTTTGTGGCACCCAAACCCGAGTCCGGCATTGCTGTCATTCTTACATCCAATCCTCCTCCCTTTCAGGCTTCAAACTGTAACTCTGATCCCCTGGTACATTAAAAACCTACAGATCTGTACGTAACAAACCGATCTCTGAATGGACAATTTTCACTAAGTCACTTCCTAGGCTTTATTTAAACTTTCCTTTTTCAACCACCAGGCCCTCCCCTGCAGGCCCTGGCCCCAGCAGAACCACTCCGCGCTGGAGCGGTCAGTGGAACACCAGCAGCCAGACAGCACGTGCCGGCTGGGCCAGAAACATCTTTTACGCAGCTCTGCGTGGAACAGCGGGTAGGTGGGAGAGCTGCCCGATGCCATGGCCCTACCTGCCAACGGCTCTGGCGTGTCCGGCACGTCCACCTGCGGAGCGGTCACTAGGGAAAGCCTTGCGTAGCCAAGGCTTTGAATCTTTTTGAGTAGTCAGTTTTAAACTAGGTCCATGTTAAAGGTGGGGTGTCTGTGAACCATGACAAGGCCCAGGGAAGGTAACCAATACCCGTAACTCTGTTAAAATTCTGTTATTTCACCTGCAAGTTTACTCCTAGAGCGGAGGTGTCCTGGCCTGCTGCCACACTACATGTGTGGTCTGACCTCTGGCCCACCCATGGTGGCCGTACTGCTGCAGAACCTCTGACAGGGTTGTCTTCAAGGTGCGGAAGCATGGGGTGAGCTTTCCCCTAGGATTTCTGTGTCTAGGGCAGCTGTTGAAAACAAAAAGGGTGGCGAGTCCTGCCCCGTCAGCAGTTGCGTGTTGCAGAAATGTTGCGTGCAGGCAGCTGCTAGAACAGCAGTAGATGGCACTCCCCAGCATGCAATTTACTCTGGATTTACTCCAGGGAAACATCTGCCTGTATAAAGGCTTCCTCTCAGCAGTCCCCTAGGATTTCTGTGTCTAGGGCAGCTGTTGAAAACAAAAAGGGTGGCGAGTCCTGCCCCGTCAGCAGTTGCGTGTTGCAGAAATGTTGCGTGCAGGCAGCTGCTAGAACAGCAGTAGATGGCACTCCCCAGCATGCAATTTACTCTGGATTTACTCCAGGGAAACATCTGCCTGTATAAAGGCTTCCTCTCAGCAGGACGAGGGAGTTAACTTAGCAGTGCCAGTCTGTGGAAGAGCTGGTAGATGATGTTTCATCTTGTCTGGGTGCATCTCTGTAGATGTCTTGGGAAAATCTCTGTGGTTTTGGAAGGTTTTGTAGCTTGCTCTCTTCAGTTTTCCAGTAGGAAGGTTTGAGCATCTGTGTGTGTGTTGCGAGTGGCGCGTGGTTTGGACGCAGTCACTCACTCCATTGTATCCCGGGGCTGTGGCAGTGTGAAGCACGTACCCTTTTTGTGATGACAGGCTTGCCTGGAGTAAGACCCCTGAAAAGCTGTGTTTGCAGCTACTTTAACGCAGAAGCTGGGGCCCTGGAAAGAAAGTGGAGCATTTTGGAAATCACCAAGACTTCAGAAAGTAGCTCCTCTTCTCCCTGTCCTACTCTGGCAGTCACTGCTGTCTCTTCCTTCTGGATCCTGTCTTCTGCCCGCTCACCTCGCTGTGCAGCTCCAGAACCGTAGTCTCCTCCTGTAACCTCTGCCTTGGCAGTTGTGCTCTGGGGTGTGGAGGTGGAGGCGGGTGAAAGCGAGGGGCTGAGGAAACGCCTGGGTCTCCCTCAACCAAAGTGCTTCACCTGCCATCGGCCGCTTGGCCGGCAGCGAGGGCAAAGCGCTTTCTCCACCTGCTGAGACCCAAAAGGGCTGAGCCCGCAGAAGTGGTGAGACGAAGCTCATAGAAAAAGGACAGAAGTTAGCTAAGAGGCTGGGCAAAGCAGCCTGGCACAGCCCAGCCTCTCCCGCGTTGCTAAGCTTCGAGGGCAGCAACCCAGGGCCCAGGCGCTCGCGCCACAGCTGCCGTGAAGCGGGCAGCGAAGAGAATCACCATCAGATCAGCCCAGGCAGCTACAAGACACAGACGAGGATCTGAGTATTAAACCATTTAATTCTCAAACCACTCACATGCATAATGTTCTTTTACACAGTGTTAAAAGAAAGAAGAAAATGCAATTTGTTTTTTGTAATACAAACAGAATTTCAAGTATACATTTATAGAATTTTCAAAGATTCCTACCCAAGTTGCTAAGTTTTCATTCACATTGTTCTTAAAGCTGTCCAACGAGAGCGCTTTTTGCTATACTGCTTTCGATGCAATTGTCCAGTCCCCTCTACCTTTGTTTTATTTCCCCCTTCCCCAGATCTGGTTCTCCTGCCACCCTTGCCTGCCCCGCTCTGGCAGCGCTGGCCGTCCCTCTACGCCATCGGCCGTGGAGCTGGCAGCCCCTCCAAGGAGCTGCTGTCTGCCAGCTCCCACGGGAAGAGGAAAAGGAAAGCGGTGGTGGAGGACCAGCTTGGGAACAGCTTGTAAAATCATTTAAGAACAGTCTGATATCCACAAGTTACACACAGCAGGCTCACGCTTCAACCTACTGCAGGCTCCTGTGAACACATTTTTTTTCTTGAAATAAGGATTGCAACCAAAAATAAAATTAATTTAAAAAAAAAAGGGGGGAATAATTAGTACAGCAAGAAATTTCTTAACTGTGAAATTAAGTCCCAAGTGTTAGGACACCTGTCCTAAAAAGTTTGATTTATATGTCAACTGTTGAAGGCGACAGCACGAATTTTCTTACGAATGGTTACTCTGCAAACCAGATCAGAGCAGAATC
>KL284124.1:0-17923 GCA_000699545.1 Podiceps cristatus
TGCAGCAAAGCCAAGCACGTCCGTGCACAAGGTCGTGCTCCAGATCTGAATTGCAGAGATGTGTCAGGGCACTGGGGGCAGGCACATTCAAAATGGCTTATTAAACAGGCACAGGAGGGGAAGGACAGAAGATACTATTACTGCTGATGAACTGCAGTTTTATTGTTTAATGGTGTTTGCTACATGTGTGGATTCAGGCTGAGGAGAAGGCAAACCTGCTCCCCCAGCAGAGACAGTGGAGGTTGTCACAGAATCACAGAATGTTTTGGGTTGGAAGGGACCTGTAAAGGCCATCTAGTCCAACCCCCTGCAGTGAGCAGGGACATCTGCAACTGGATCAGGTGGCTGAGAGCCCCATCCAGCCTGACCTGGAATGTTTCCAGGGGCATCTACCACCTCTCCAGGCATGTAACCTGGAAGATACAGGCAGATATGTCTCTCTGTTAGCTTGCTGGCTAGTGTCACTGTAGGAAGTACAGAAAAGCATGTCTTCAAGGCAATGTAAAGGGGGTCCTCTCAGTGTAATCTGAAAGGAAAGAGTTAGTTAAGACATTACAAATAGTTGAAGGAACAAGTAACTTAAGCGTGATCATAAAGGATGTGAAAAATGTCCATTCTTGTGTGAAGATAAAAGCTGTATTGGACTGATTGGTTTTAGTTATATGAATACAGTATGTATGTAATATTTGTAATATTTAAGGCAAAGAAGTTGCTCTGTGAGAGACTGACTCCAAGCAAATGAATGCCTTAACACTTAATCTTGGTACTCTGGCACTATACAAGCCTGTTTTGGGTAGGTCTGTTTTGGGCGATACTTTGGTTTGGTAGGATGTGTGTGCTTTAATAAGCTATTTGGAGGCAGAGGACTGTCAATTCGTTTGCTCTGTTCTTCTGTCTCTTACAAGACTATATTAGGTCTACATGGATGTCTATGACTTTGAAATAAACTTTTAGATTCTCTAATACTGAATAATTAATTTTGGAGTGTCTAGCGTGAAAGCAGCGTGGTGTATTGGCAAGATTTTGTGTAATCAGGTTCCTTGTGACATTTCACAAAGATTGGGAAAAGTGATGTTTTGCAAAGTCCAGTTTCTTAATGAGGTTCTTTTTCTGGTGTTTATGTAGACTTAAAATGATCTGACTAGTTTTTCTAGTGCTTTCATTTTTTCCCACTACTGATAGATTTATGAGTTATTTTCTGAAGGACACCTTCAGATTTTTAAGATTGTGAAATAGGCACATTTTACTAACTTGCAAGCTAAAGTCTTAAAAAATACTGTTTTTTTAAACAAGAGTCACTCTTCTGTGATTTTTTAATATGAAAAAAGCTTTATTTTATTCCTTTTCATTCATATATATATGCACACAAATAAATACTTCTAAAATGAGCCTTATACAAATCCTTGTTGATATTAAATCACTTGTTAAAGTACAGTAGTCGAGTCTATATTGTCCTCACAGTTCAACTTTTTGTTTTGTTCTTTACACAGGAGCCCTTACCAAAGTAAAGGAGAGTAAGCGGCATGTGGAAGAGGGGAAGATGGAGCTCCAAAAAGCTGAGGGCATTCAAGAACGCTGTAACATTATTTCATTTGCGACCCTAGCAGAAATTAATCATTTCCACAAAATTCGCGTGAGGGACTTTAAATCACAGATGCAGCATTTCTTGCAACAGCAAATACTCTTTTTTCAAAAAGTGACACAAAAGCTAGAAGAAGCTCTTCACAAGTATGACAGTGTTTAATCTTTAAACTCTGATTTGTGGACTTCCCTGCCACAAACGTGACTCAGGTGGCAGAGCAAATGCTGCTGCTGCTGCTGAACTGTTGCCAGTGGTAGATGGTGGTACAAGGATGGTTTTGTGTTCACCTGGAACCCCGGTTTAATCTCCAATTATGTAGAAAAGAAACAGTTATAGGGCTATGTAGTAGAAACAGTACCACGCATTGTAACTAAGTTATACTGTCTATGCCTACACTACCATTGTAACTTTTTTGAAATAATGAGTATACTATTTGCCTTATTGCTTTTTTCAGATACGGTATTTTAGTGCATACTTTGTAGACCTCAAAACCCTTTGGGTCATTAAGGAAGTTGGCTAGATAAATGCCTGCTTCAGATGCCTTTTTCTTTCCTAGATCTGGATTTCCTAAATTCAAACGATTCTCTGTTTACAGACTCCTACTAGAGCAGCTATGTGATTCTGTGCCTTTAGACTCTATTTTTCCTTTTCTAGTAAGTCACATTTTTATGATTGAATGAATGAAGGGTTGATGCCTATGACAGGAACTGATTATGAAACCTCACATTGACTGAAAAAAAAATCAGCTGCCATCCAGTTTGCACAGCAAGTACTGTCTTACAACAAATGTTGGCTCAAAAAGGAGAACTTATATCTACTCACACTTTTCCTGAAAATGGAGACTACTTGTTACATGTACTGGGATATTAAGCACATATACAAAAATACACCACTTAATCCTCTTTCTGAAATGAATAATACAGTGAGGGTGGTTTGTTTTTTGTTTGTTTGTTGTTTTTGTTTTGTTTTTTTTTAGTATAAAGCATTACTGTGAGTGGAAATTTGAAGAGCCAGCCTAATAAAAATGATGTATTTCAAGGGGATATGAATGCAAGCTATGTGGCTGGAACATTTTTTTAAGTTTGAAATGATCTTCTAAATGTTTAGTTGCTGATTCAGTTTAACTTCAGACTTGCGTCTACATTGCCAGTTGTCTGAGTTGAAACTCCACTGTGATTCATTAGTTTACTAAGTCACAAATTTTCAGGGATGTTCAGTAATATAAATGATCTGAAATAAGTCTTGGCTGAACTGACTTGGAAAACAGGTGGCATTTTTATGTTTGTAACACTCAAGAATTAACAATTGTCTTAATTTTTGTATAAATATTTTTGACAAGCAGAGTGCATTTATATATATGTAAACACTATCTTTTAAAGAGTTTTCTGGCTTATTTCCCTTGAATTAAGTCTGAAGTCTGTGTTTCTTGCCTATTGGTTTCCTTCTTATAGGTCAGTATGAAAGAAGAGTTTTATTTATCCTATCTTTTTTCTCCTAAACAGAAATAACAAAACCTTCCACGGAAGCCGAATGTTTACTTTTTCATTTTTAATTAAAGCAATCAAAGGTAGCTTAAACAAATGAAAGCCTGGAAAAGGAAGTTAAGCAACAGTTACACTTACGTACAAATCATTCCTCACCTATGCAGCAGAAATGTGCAGTTCTTTCGCTTGGTCATGAGTTTCTGTAGCTTAACCCCACACCTCTGTTTTAGAGGAATAAATGTAAGATTGTAGTTTTGGTTTTAAGATTCATCCCCAAATGCTTGGAGATTGCTGTTTTGCGCAAGCTGAAGAGAAAAAAAAAAACAAACCCAACAGTATCTGTAAAAGAAAAGACAATCAGTGAGGAAAGACTCCATTTCCAGGCTATTAAAAGAGTGCTGCGAACAACAAGGTTGACCATAAAATAAGGACCATAGTCATAGGGCTGACTTGCTTTTTATCTTCCTCATGGTGTCTTGTTCTACATTCAGAACTCACCACTTCCCCTAACAGTTCTTCCCAGCAGTACTCCAGCTTCCCATACATTTAATTATGTGAGATAGATAGTGATGAGCTAGGTTTGAGCTGAATTCCATGGCTTATGTTTGCTTAAGCCAGATACTGTTTTATTAAATGTCTTTGCAGTAATTAGATCAGACTACAATCAAATTAATTCTATGTGGAAGTATTAAGACCTGTTCAGTAATTGATCTTGGTCCGGTTGAAGCATTCTAGGACGTTAGTATTAATGACATGTACGTGTCCAGGGGGCAATTAAGCTGTGATAATGTATGCATACAGCATTATCAGACAGGTACAGTTTTCCCAAATAAACTGTCATGACCTTCACCTTACTTTCTCATTTGTGAATTTTTGGGGCAGGGGGAGAGTGGGGGTGTTAATTGGTTAAGCTTGATGTACCAAAAAATTATATCCTGGATCTGGATGTACCAAAAAATGGTATTCCTGTCAGGAATCCTGGATCTGAATTGTTGCAGAGTTCAGAAAAGTTCAAATTTGCATATTTTTGCCTCACTCATTATACAGCTGGAGTTAAAAGCTTGTAGGGAACCTGAACTCCGTTAATGCTTACAGTGCTATGCAAGAAATATGGTTTTATTTTTATTTGGAACAAATGTGACATTGACCACTCATGACTGATGGACTACTAGATGGTGTGGTCTGAAATCTCAGTGTACTCTACAGTAAAGTGAATGTATATTGTGTGGGACCGTGGAAACATCAAAGGAAATCCAACAGAACCCTTTTAAATAAATAAATGTGGAGGAAAGCAAATTTGCTCTATAGCATAGTATTAAATGCCTTTGTTTTATTCCATTCCTCCATAATTTGTTTTTGATGCATCACAATTTTTGCACTGACAAGTAGCAAGTATCTGGTGTACTTGTTGGAGGTTAGAGAGCCTGGATTGAAAACTGCAAGAAGATCCACTGAGGTATCGGTTTCTGTTAAAGTGTTGAATCCAAGGAAAACTGTGGAATGAACCCCTCAGGAGAGTATATCTACTTAGAATCACCAGCAAATGGGAGTGTGAATAATATTTCTATTCACATCATAGGGTTTATAGTTAGCAATTAACAACCTACTAAAATGATTACATCACTTTGTTTCCTAGCCCTTTTGTCATCTGATACCATTGCTTCTGTTTGTAACTTGTGCCTGTTTTGTAGATTCTCTCTACCAGTTTCAGGGTGCAGTGGCATGATGCAGTTGATTTAGAAGTGCTGTAAGACCTAGCTTAGAGAGATCAGTAGGAAAATTATGTGATGATGAAGCATTCAAGACAAGCGCAAACAAAATCTAAACAAAAAAAAAAAAGATGTTACATATAAAATTGTTTTTAGAAAATGTTGATCAAATGCCTACAGTGAAAATATCTACATTATTTGGTGAGTCACAGGTATATTTTTGGTGAATTACAGTACTTTATTATTTTGCCAGACCTTCACTATTCCGGCTAACATCTTCTATGCTGGTTGTCTGCTCCAGCCTGAATTCTTTTGGGAAATTTAAACTAAAGTTATTCAGCTATTTCTCAGAAGGAGATCATAAAAATAAATATTTTTTTTCTTAAATTCTCTAAACAGTTTGGCTGGAAAGCTTTAGCTCTTTCATAGTTTGGAACAAGGACTTGAAATTTGGCAGACCCATTACCTTTTGCATCCTTAGGTATGCCTGCTGCACTGCCTGTGAAAATTTGTCCAAATATTTCAGAGTTAAACTAAGGTTTCTCCAGGCCCTACTGTGCTCGTTTGACAGACAAATTTTCTGTAGCTCTCCTTTGCTCCAAGCAATCTTGGTTCTAACCTCGATCAGCAGCAGCTAAGTGAGACTTCCTCTGTAAATGTTTTCCCTTCATGCAGACGGTGCTGAACCTCCCAGACCAGAAGCTGAGTGAAGAAGCTGTTGGTAGGTTGTGACATTGCTGCTCTTTGGGCCTGGCCACTGGAGGAGAGAAACAACAGCCTGGAAAATGAGTTTGAAGCTGGGCCTGGCAGCTATAGCAGGGTGAAGGTCAGAGACAGTTAAGGAGGAACACATGGGGACAGAGATCAGAAAAGGATGAGCACAGAAAGCCCTGTGACTACACAAGCCTGTTCCTCCAGTCCCTGATTATATCTTGGGCTTCCAGAGCATCTGTGTCCTTTTGCTGTTATTAAACAGCCATAATGAGCAGGCACAAAATGGGTAACTTAAGTTCTTCTGGTGGGGAAGACAGCAACGTTCTGTTTCTGTCATTAGAAATTACTTTCTTTGATCGATGGTCAGAGGTGTGATACGTCAGTTGAAAAGTTCGACTGTTGATGAACTGTAGATTTGGGGGCTGAAGGAGATGCCGTAACGCAGCCTCTGTGAGGCAGCACTATGGCTGTTGGTACAGCTCCATATTATCATTTTTTTAGTGGGAGAGGGAAGAGGGAATTGATTTAGGAAGTTGCACCCAACAAAAGAACTATATTAAAAAATACCAAGGTTGATCAGTCAGTAAAAAAAACCCAAAACCCCCAAAAACTAAAACCACTTTAGGAAATTGCAGAATTAAAGTTGCGTTAAAGCCTTAAAATACCAAGGCACATCTTGATACACAGTCACAGAGCTGTTTTTCTGCCACTTCTCTGCCTGAATTGGTGCAGAGGATATACAGCAGTCTCTTAGTCAACTTGTGTCTTTCAGAGAGAGTGTTGTCTGTATAATCCTTCTTCCGCAGCATAGTTGTACTCTGCACAGTGAGAAAGAAGGACAACATGAAGATCAAGGGAGGGTGTCCCTCAGCCTGCAGAGTGTTGCTCACAGAACTCTACTCTGTCCCTGCCTGTACTCAAGTTCTTCTATGCAATATAAGCCACACAAAATAATTTGTATGAAGGGTGTGCTCTACATTTTGTGTAGCCTTGAGCTTAAACCCAGAACTTACTCTGAAAAAAGTGCTGGACATTCACGGTTTTCACTTAAGGTTATGGACATTCTGCTTTGAATAGAGAAAATGCTGCAAAAGGAAAAGTTACCTGGAAAAAAATAATCAGGAATTTATTTCTTGAAGTAGACCACCACAAATTAGAGGATGCTTGTAAATCTGTCAGCTACAAAAGGCGATAATAAACCGAGCTCTTTTGCTTTATTAAGGTTTAAAAAAAATATACAACCTTGAACCCTCTTAAGGAACTTAATACTTAGTTTTCAGAATGAGGTGTGTAGATCAGCAAGGTAAATAAACCTCCAGAGGAAGCTCAGTCAGGGACTGCTCATTCAGTGAACTGAAAAGAGAAAAGCCCTCCCCGAAAATCATGTGATCATGTCTCTGGAGCCCATTTTTGATCCATATTCACAGGGAAGCTGAATTAGTCACATGGGTTACTTTACTTCTGTCATTTCCTAAGTTTTGAAATGCTGCTTTTGTAATTTCAGTTATTTCCCAATGTAACACAGTGCAGTATAGTACATGCTATACATAGAAACATAAATTGTATAATATATACAAGTAATGTAGCTCCAGTACACTTCAGATTCACACAGTTAGCAGCTGAGCTCAGGCATGCACCTAAAACCACAAAAAATTAAAGGGCTAGGAAGGGTGGTACAAAGTTCCATTTGTAGTGAGTTAGGGCAGCTGTGCTGTACTCTCAGGTAAGAGTTGCAGGAGGCATTTGGTTCCTTCTCTGACCTTGGGGAGTACTCAGCTGGCTCATTCTCTTTCAGGAGGGTACCATACCCACCTCCTCCGCCCCAACACTTCTTAAGGTGAGTAGGGGAAAGAGCCACAAGTGCCAGTTTCAGTTTCTCGGGCAGTTTCTGGGCAGTTGCAAACTCACGAGCAGTGGTGCAAAGACACATCATAGTCCTCCAGTGCCATCTTGGCTGGGTTCTGCCATGTTTGGTGGCTTTTATTTTGCTTCACTGAGAGAAACGTTGCTGACAAGAAGACTACCCTAATTGTTAAACTGAAGAAATTGAGGACCATGCCACTGATTCAAGTGCCATGTTGAGTCTGTGCCTGGTTTAGTCTATCATAGGTAGATTTCATTTCATAAAATTGTCAGAAAAACAGGAAGGTTTTTTCAGAGCTTAGTAAGTGTTGGGAATGCAAACCTCTTGTTTGCTTGCGGCCTTGTTGAGGATCTGTGAAGCAAGCTATATCAGCGGGAAAGTCCCTTCTGTCACAGTGTTGTACCAGTTCCATGCGGCATCTGTATGTAGCTACAGTTCAGAAACACAGTCCATCCACTAGATTCATTCAAACGAGAATGAATGTGCTAATAAAGGATTGCTAGACAGTAAGGAAAGTCTGCCTACTCAAGCTCCATTACCTCTTCAGCAGAGTCTTTAATTTCAAACCTTCAGTGTATGCATTTTCTTATTTTAGTTTTCCCCTTCCCAGTGTCTCCCTGGGACTCACCTGTGAATAAGCACAGACAGTTGCTCTCAGACAGCTTGGGCTGTTCCATAAGCAACACCCGTTCCCAAGCTGTGTGCCGAAAGGCAGCTGGATCTCTGCTTTGATTAAGATAAACAACGCGTCAGGGTGCCTTTAAGCTGAATTTTGAGTGGCATTAAAGTCGGATGGAAAACTGAAGTTGAGATGATGCACATTTAACCCTGAATAAAAACGTGCCGATGCATCACCCTGCAGAGGTGAGCAGCTGGAGCTCCTTGTCCCGTTCCACACGTCTGCCTCCAGGTGTTTGTAAGCGATGACACTTCAGTCTCGCCGTGTCTCAAACCGGTAATTTCCCAGGCTTAGCTGTCCGTATCCCTGAGCACACACAGTGATGAAGAAGTGTGCCATGGTTTGAAGACTGATTGCTCACACTTTGAACCATAGTTAAGGAATGTGTTTGGCCAAAAGAGTTGAGCAATATGCATCCACATGCCTGGGGGTGGGGAGGAAAGAAATTTAACTGCTCACAGTAGTAACCAGATAAAGGGCAGACTCTGCACCTTGGAACATTGCTCAGTGTACCAATGTGGTGAGAAAAGCCTGTCTGGAACTCATTAGGCCAGGAGGATGGGAAGGAAGAAGGAAGCAACTGGCTCTTTCTTCACAGTCGGAGAACAGAGTGGGGAGCTGCGTGTTGACAGCCAGGGAAGGAAGCTGAAGGATGCTGCAGGTTTCCCTGTGGACCACTCTGAGATCACAAGCACGCATCCAAAGGATGGAGTGTGGCCACTTTCTGTTTAGAATCCATTATTGCTTGGTGTAAAATACAGGAGCAGCCCTGTGAGGAAGAAAGTCTGTCAGTAAATGCTCAAAGTAATGGGCTTCAAGGTCATCTCACAGCCTCCTTTAGCATTCCACTACACTCAGAGACAGCAAGGGAAGGGGGAGCTCTAGCTCACACTGATCACAGGTGCTTGCTCCTGGGATTACATGTGCCTGAATCTCTGAGGCCAAAGGAGCTGGGATTCTGCTCCACAAGGGTCAAGCTGCTTTGCTGCTAGCCAGCTCAGTGTGCAGGAGGCAGTGGCAGTCCCACCAGCATCTGTCAGGGCTGAGCTTTACTCTGTTCTTCGAGAGGACAAACTAAAGGTGCCCACCCATCAAAGAGGACTCTGGGGTGTAGATCCCTGGGTCATAAAAACATTCCTCTGAAGCCGTGTGGGAAGGACGTAGGCTCCTGAGGAGGCTGTGCTGCCCATGACCCCAGTGATCGCTGCTTCACTGGATGCTTCTGAATGTCCCTCTCTGGGAACTGAGTATGCAAACTGTGCAGGGAGCCAAGTCACCTGATGCAGAGGTGCCACGAACGAGCCAGGCACCTTAAGCTAGGCTTACAGGATCTACATTCCTTATAGGCTCTAGCCTTAAACACTTGCCTACTTGGAGAGTCAGGAAAATTTGTCCAAATTAGATCTAAAGTAGATTAGCTAAACCATGCTAAAGCCTTGCGTTCATGTAGTCATTCAGAATTCACATTATTTCCATTTAGCTTAATTTACCCGGCTAATGAATTAAAGCAAATCAAATTAAGTTTACTTTAATGCTGAACAAGAATGGCCAGTGTTCGCATAGGGAGTTAGGCAGCTCTAATAACCTAAATTCCCTTACCTAGTAGACACATGAAAATGAGTCTGAAAAGTCCTGCACAGAAAAGACTCAAATGGTTTGCTGTGTATTCTGGGATTTATAGGAAATCAAGACACCTTTTATCACTCTTAACATCTTTTCTAAACTGAGATTAGAGGCTAACATTGCTCTAGTCCAGGTCAGATTCCCAGGAGAAGCTGTAGCTGCATATCTACAGGATTCCCAAACCCAGAAAAGGTGAGAGGAGAAAAAAAATGTAGCTATCACTCAGTACATGCTCTTCAAGCCTTCATGGTCCTCAGCATTGCAGCGACACACTACCTCGTGTGTGTGTGTGTGTGTGTGTGTGTGTGAGCTATGACATGCCTTCTGCCCTTCCCACCGGACATGCCATACGTCTGCTAACAACCCGCCACTGAACCGCCTTCCCACAGAGCGGTCACCATCCCCACTGCCTGCAGGAGGAACAAGCCTAACAAAGAAATACCGGCAAAATTGGGCTGGTAGAATTAAACTGGCATGTACGGTCTGTGACGTGTAGCAATTGGCAAAGTTAGCTATGTGTTTGTGGGTAGAGATGACTCAACTTTTTCCTTATTATTGGTCCGTCAGGCATGTTCTTCCTGAAGCAACTCCATTTTTATATAAATTAACCATACATATATCTTTTCTGCGTTCACTTTTTATTCCATTTTGGCAGGCTGCATTCTTAGAACTGGCATTAAACATTCATGAAACCTTTTTTCAAGATTTCACCTGTCGGATACTTAATTTTCTCTCTTGTGAATAACTGTCACTGACATATTGTTTCAGTGGTGAATTTTAATTCCTTCTTGGCTCATTTTTAATTCCTGCTCAAAGATTTGCAATTTGAAAGTTGTCTGACAATGCACAGAACCTAATCTCTATCAGTAAGAAGAGAGATAACTGGGTTAATGTTTTTTTACCTATTCCAGAGTCCCGATGGACACTGAGCAGCCCAGAACAGAGGTATGTGAAGCCAATACTCAGGCTGCTGCAGTGAGGTGCAGAACAAAAATGTTTGGAACTACATTCAAGGATGCACTTAGGCACCTAATTACCAAATTATGTACTTAAAATACCTTAATCAGCCACCACTCAATCCTGGAAGCAGCCGATTCCTTAGCCATGTACCCTTTCAGGTTTAAGTTCTTTGGGCTGTTTCAGGTGCACTTTGCACCTCCCTCAAGGTCGCTCAAGTCTTTGTAGGGTCAAGCAGCTCATTGCTTCACGAGTCTCTCAAACTCATCAGCACAGATTAACTGAGCATTTCTCTGCCTGAGTTTCTTAGAGTTGTGATAGTTGTGCTAGAGGCCATCTAAAGAAAAACAAGGTCTAGATTAAAGACCACTTAGTGACTGCAAAGTGAACTCTGACACACTTTTTTTTTTTTTAAAGTATCTGGTCCCTGAGTGCAGTGCTCAGAAAAAGAAACCCTAAAGTGGATTCAATTTCATATGAAAGATCATAGAATCATAGAAATCATAGAAAGGTCTGGGTTGGAAGGGACCCCAAGGATCATAGAGTTCCAACCCCCCTGCTATAGGCAGGGACACCAAGCTCCAGGCAGGCGTTCCTCTGGGAGGAGAGTTCATGGCTCCAGACGGATGAGTCCCAAGACCCACATGCTGAAGTGAGACCTGAGACCTACCAGCTGAGCCTAGGAAATTAAAAATACAAGGTGCACTTGAACTCATGCTCAGCTAGAAATGCTAGCTATTTGTTTTGCTTTAATCTATCTTTGAATTGAGGACAGAAATAGCCTGGAAAAAAATGAGTAGATTGCATGATTTCTTTCTTCTCAGGAAGCGACCTGATCAACAGGGAGAACGTAAATGATGACATGTTGCGGTGTGTGAGCTGTGCAGACCAGGGGAAGCCCATCCAGCTTCATGGATCCCAGGTGGATTTAGAGAGGGTCTGGGAACTTGCAGGCTGAAGGGAGGCTGGTTTTACATGCAGTTGAGGGTGAGGAGCCACTGAGCATAGAGGGGTTTGAATGACATTTTCAGGCTTCCCATCTCATCTGCCCAAGTTGTGTTTTGTTTCTAACCACAGGCATCACAGGGAGTTGCTGAAGGAAGAAATAACCCACTGTTTTTCAGGCCTCTGCTTTGAGCAACTTCTTGGTCCTCAGTAATTCTGTATGATGGCTGAAGTGAACTGATGGGGTGCCTGCAGCCACTGCATGAAGATGCGGAGATGGACAGGGAGTGCCTGGCCCGCTGCAGCACGATACAGACCTCTGCGGCGGCTGAAGGACCTCATTTCTTTGGAGACTGGTTCTTCACAGGTGCTTGTATTCAGCATGCATTTATTATAAATATAATATACCCACATTTATATCAGCATTTATTATAAATGCTAAAGTATATTTTAGTATCAAAAGTGTTACCAAGTAATTATTAGAACTGCCAAGTATGGTATGATAGCAACAAAACACCCAGTATTTCACATATGAAATGTCGTGACCTTGCAGTGGGCTGGCTCAGACAATAAGCACTTCTGAAACCAGTGACCAAAGCTGCAAGTGTTTACCACAGCATATTTCCTCTGGAGAGAAGGTTTCTAGTCTGCCTGAGGATTAGTTTATATGTTTGAAATGTTCCTACTGAAGCAACAAATTCAAATGCCCTATTTGTGCTCTTGGTCACTGCTGTTAGCAAGAACAAGTGATGGGCATGCTGCAGTGCATGAAGAGCTGTTCTCCATAGATTTTTCCTTCTGGTGACAACAGTCATTGCAGTGGAAATTAATTCATAGACTGAACAAAACTATAGGACATTAGATGGTTTATTGGCCAGAAGGCCACAACCATTAGGAAATAAGGCTGGATTAGGGTAAACCAGACTCCAACAACAGTCTGCTTTCTCATTCTCTTCTAGATGTGTATTTTTTAAGACAGTAGAGGGTGAATTATCAGCACATTTTGAATTGATATCTATGCCTGTGTCAGTGCTTGATGATCTGGGAGTCCATGAGCAACTTGCCAAGCCTGCTTTGTCAAAAGGGTTTGTTGTCCTCTCAGCAGCAGGTAACATCTCTGTTTTAAGGTTGGAAGAAAACAAATGACCGGGACACACTTGCTTAGCTCTTGAGCACATTCATTTAGCAACATATGTTAAGAAAGTGACATCCTTTGCTAAAATGAAAATATTCGATTCATGTTGAGAGGAGGATCTGCCAGCTATGGTTGTTGGATGTTTGTTACCCACATTGCCAGCAGGCAGCAGATGCCTACGTTTCCATTACTGACAACTGCCTGAAAAGAAAGACAAAAGGCTTAAATGGAAAGATAATATGCTGAAGCATGTCCTCACTCAGGTGGTAATTTCTTGTCTTAACTAGAATTCCATACATCAGGCAACATTTCAGTATACCAATGCTCCTAGTTTAGTGCTGAATTTTTAGGTCATTTTATTATTCTTTTCTGCTAATTGGTTTGCAACTGTCAGACTTTGAAGTAGTGTATTTTTCTCTTCTCATACGAGCTGGAAAAGTGCCCAAAGCATATTAGCTCATCAGCCAGCCATTTGTACCTGCTGCTCACTGTCTGCAACTGCTAAATATATGCTAATGATGCTATCTGAATCCTGAGAGGACCATGATGAATTTGTAAATTGTGCTCATGCCAGGAAAATGAGTGCTACTTACAAAGATGACAAAGAAAGCAGCTGCTTTTAGATGAGATGAATCACCACATTACTCCGGGGTAATAAATTATATTTTCTCTCTTGAATTCAATTTTTTGAACCATGTGGTTATATGGTGGCTATAGCATGTGAGAAACCTTTCAAAGCCTTCTGAGATGGAATAGAGAGGCTATCAGATTTATTATTTTTTAATAGACTTATGTTTAAATGCATACAATTCTGTTATGATGCGGGGTTTTTTAGGGGTCTTTTCACATACTGCGTCCTAATTAGAAAACTGCAGCCTTTAAATATTTTATAAGGGTTTTCTCCTTTCTTTCATTTATTAATTACAAGAGCCTTTTCAGCAACAATGAACAATGTTCAGCATGTCTGAAATGCTTATGTATAAAATATATCCAAAGCAAAGGAATAATATGAGAGCAAATCAAGCCAATCTGAAATTCCAATGCAGTGTAAAATAATGCAGCCTCTGTTAAATGTGTTTGGTATGAAAGAACAATTTAAGCTAATTGTAAGTACAGCTGAAGTTTGAATTTCTTTTAACACTTCTGAAAGATCACAGGATCACAGGATTTCTAGGTTGGAAGAGACCTCAAGATCATCGAGTCCAACCTCTAACCTAACACTAACAGTCCCCACTAAACCATATCCCTAAGCTCTACATCTAAACGTCTTTTAAAGACCTCCAGGGATGGTGACTCCACCACCTCCCTGGGCAGCCTGTTCCAATGTCTAACAACCCTTTGATGATTAAGGCATGCAAATAACTGGCTGAAAACTTAGGTTCTGCGTTTGACAAAGATGCAGATGAGAGCTTGACTGAGGAGGAGAGGTGGGGATTATTTTGGGAAGCACTGCAGTTCCCCTTTCTGTGCTATTTCCGTGACATCAGGGCAGACAGTGCCCTTCCAAAGTGCTTCTCCTGCACCATCCTACCCCACCAGGCTAAAACTGGGACAGAAGAAGTGAAGAGAGACAGAGACACAGAGTGGGTGGTCTGGCCATCTCCCTGTGAGGTTGGCAGCCGGCACCCCAGGGTGCAGACATGGCTCTCCCCTTGCCTGGCCCTGCAGCTCCCAGCACCCGGCAGTGCTGCGGTCTGTGCTGGGAGGCAGAGTCCAGGCTGGGGGGTGGTCCTGGGGTGGTCTGCGAGTGAACCATGCTGTCATCCAGGCACAGAGGTGGAGAATTGCTGGGAGCTGGGCCGGCACCGGATACAGGGCCACTGTCTCACAGGAAGCCAGCAAACACGTATCTAGTTTTCAAACCCTGTTCCCACAAAGGGTCTAAAATGTACTGGACCCGGCGAACTGATGAGACAATCTTGTAAAAATCTTTTTCTCCAAAGCCTTAATATTTTCTGAGTAAGTCATAGATTTTTCTTTCATATAATAAACCACTGGAATTGGAAACTTTTTTTATTTGTCCTTGCTAGAGATGAAACAACATGAAAGGCCCTTAAAATATTTATATTTAGCCACAAAAAAATACTTATCCAAAAGCAATGGCCTAAAATATGTGCTGGAGGTGTGACTAAGAAATGCAAAGAACATCTAAAGGAGTAAACTTAGGGCACCAGGTTCTGCAGGGGTTTTTGCAGCTCCCCGAACACCCAAGACCACAAGAACACAATGGCTTATGGTCATCTTAGCCCACAGTCATTCTGGCCATAAGAAATGTACTTAACCTCTTAGAGACACAGCACAGACATTCACTGCACGGGTTTTAGTACAACTCAGCAGCTTAACAAGAAAAAACTGAGCTCTCCCAGTCCCTGCACACACGTCACAGATGGGAGATGAAATGTTTCGAGTGCTGGGTGAATGTTTTTCTTTTAGAGAGTGCTTATGGAAACACAAGCATCTGCAGAGACAGCAACATTTTGCTGTGTAACCCTGTAGCCCTGCAATGTGACATTGCCTTATAGCAAGAACCCATGAGCTCTGCAGTGAATTTGCAAGGCCTCAGGACTGAGGCTTATCAGACTTGCTCTGTCTGAACGCCTCTGACCTGCTCTGTTCTATTTTGTTGGGCTGTGATATAGCTCATTTTTCTAATGGACCAGGTGTCTATGGCTAATTTATTCTACTTTTATTTATCCTTGCATGATACAGTCATTTGTTTATATAGCTGCCAGTAGCAAGCAGGGATGTTATGTGGAATTAGATGTTTAAGAGTCCGATGCAGAGAAGAAAAATACATGCCTGGTACAACAGCAGAGACTGGAGAAGTGGAGACACAGGGTGCAGTGCAGTGGCATACAGGAATAAGCTGATAAGGGATGGGGCACAAGTTTGGCACTGGAAACAACTCATCAGGGGTCAGTTTTAGAAATATGGACCCAGAGATGGACAAAAATAGTTTTAGGGATAACAAAGAGAGCAAAGAAATAATATCTAACATATAAAAATGGTACCATATGTAGTAAACGTGTTTGTAACATGGAGCTGTAGACCAGCAAAGAAAGGTGTAGAACTGTGTTTGCAAACATAGAAAAATGATCCCATGTGCATCTCAGGGGAGGAAAAAGAATCCCGCACCACAAACATCACATTCCTCACAGGGAGGGACTCCAGAAGCTGATGGCTGACAGTGTTATCCTCTCCAATGGTCCAAAGCTCCTGACCTGAAGGTCCAGAGAAGCAGGGGAAGGCTAAGCATAACTCCAAGAAAAGGGTTAGAAATTAATAAATACATGCGTTACAAATTTATTATTGAGACTTTTTCTGTACAGAATTTCTCTAACTGCATTTTTAGTCTTCCTTTTCATGCAATAATAAGATCTAGGCTAATAATAATTCTTGAATTAGCCTGTTAAGATTTAAATTATAATAACAATATATTCTTGGCTTTATTTTTATATATTGTATGCTGCTTCTATGCCCACAAAGAAGATTTTGAATGTAATGGTGTGTTATTTCCCACACAGAAGGAAAGGAAACATTTATTGGCATCTTGGGAGCGCCTCAGGCAAGGCAGACAAGCTCTCTGAGCTCATTGCCCCAGTACCAGTACTGGCTGTATGGCTACACCGGAGCTAGCACTCTTTAAAATATATTTGCCAGATCATATTTTGATTTCAGAAATTCATTTGCAGACACTGTTTCCCAAAGAAACAAGATGTTTCCAGTCATGAGCCACCCTGGAAAGCCATGGCTATTTCTCAGTTTGGGGCCTGTGGGGCGAGCCCCTGCCTTGTGCCACGTCCTGCTGGTCCCACCCCTGGCTGGGGTCTATGTCTCTGAGCTCTCTGGGTCATCCCCACTGCTGGGTCATCGACCCCAGCCCAAACCAGGCTAAAAGTCATAGGGGAAAAAAGACATTTAATCATTTGAGCTAGGGAGTGAGAGGTAAGCAGGCGTGATAATAACCACATCAGTCCCTGTCCATGGGAACCGTAGGACAGGGATTTAACAGCCATGGGAGCCACTGGGCCTTCGTCTCAGAAGACAATGTGTTTTATCTCTTCTCTGGTTCTGCTTCAAGAGCTGTTATCCACATCGGTATCTCAAGGTAAAAAGGACTTTCTTACTAGTAAATACAAGATGCTGAAGTCATGTGGGGGTCACCAAAAGGAATTTTTGGCCATGTCTGAAAGACTCGCACTTCCATTTGGGAAATTATGTGTTTATATTTTAAACTGAGTTCAACTGTGAAAAATACTACTGTGCAGCTGTAAACATCAGAGGACCACAGCCCTGCTTGACATGTCAGGGAACAGTGGAAAAATCATCACAGCTCTGGCAGAATGAGATGGATGTGGGAAGAGAGGTTTTCATTACAGATACCATCTGATGATAGTTTTACCAGGAAATAACTGTATATTTATATTTTTGAAGGCAGGTTTCCAGTCTAATAATACTGCTACTGCTGTCTGCTGAGAGTTGCTGTGCCTATGAGTGCCACATGCTGAGCGACTTGCCATAAAGGAAGAGCTGTGCCACCACGCAAAGTGAGGGCTTTGCTCAAATGAATCAGATCGGCTTGCTGTAGGTATGTGGGCATCAGCATGCCCACGTGTACGGGGTGCAGAACAAGCCTGCAGTGAAATGAGCCCTTATTTTTTATTGCCTTTTCTGTTGCCTGAAATATCAGGACTGCAGTTGCAAGTTATGAATGCCTGTGTAGTTACATACACATCCATGCATTCGCATCTCTTCTCTGTACTTTGAAAATAGCTGCTCATGCAAAATAAACTTTTGTGCATAACAGTCACCAGCAGATGTGCTCCATTCTGACTGCTAATGGCTCCCAATGAAATATCCTACTACATACCCAATCCACAAGTCAAGTTTTCTTTCTGTTTTCCTCCAAAAATGCATCTAGTTTAAATTTTGTACCAATTTGTAGTTTCCTAGATTCAGAAGTTAATTACACCAACCTGTATTCTTGCCATATGTTCTATACACAGTGCTTTGAGAAAGTACCAGAATTAACTGCAATAGTTTCAGAATCTGCATTGAGTGTAGTGGATTTTGATGTATGTGTCAGAAAAAATCCACTTGCATTAGGACGTGATGCAAAGGACTAGAATACTTGTCATCTAGCCTGAAATGTGTAATTTGCATCTATATTAACTTTGGAAAGGTTTACTCTCTGAATTGTTTTTCTCTGGGACAAAAGAGAATTCATGTCT
>KL284124.1:17954-33329 GCA_000699545.1 Podiceps cristatus
CTGAATTAACAGTAATTAGATTTAAAAATGCAATATTAAATGTAGTATTATCCTTGTTTGGGATTTAAATTAAGAGGCTAAGAACACAATAAGAGCTATGAGGGTGGTGAGGCACTGGCACAGGCTGCCCAGAGAAGCTGTGGCTGCCCCCTCCCTGGCATTGCTCGAGGCCAGGCTGGACGGGGCTCTGAGCAGCCTGGTCTGGTGGGAGGTGTCCCTGCCCATGGCATGGGATTTGGAACTAGATGGTCTTTAAGATCCCTTCCAACCCAAACCATTCTATGATTCTATATTTAGCAGCATTATTCCTACTATAACAAATCTTTTCTGTTATGGTTGATATAAATGTATTTTTTATACCTTACTCAAGCAACCCTCCAAATCTGCCTTTATTTACGTCCTATTAGTGATTTCCTAATCTAGACAGGTGGGTAAAGTCATCATTGAATTGAAATTTATGCTTTAAGACATACATAACCGAGATAAAAATGCTATCTTCTGTCCTTCTTGTGAATCTAATTCAAGGCAAGTAGTGTGAATGGCTTCCATATATTTCCACTAGATTTGAAAGACTCCATCTCATACCCTAAATATGTGAAGTTTTAAAGCCTTAGTGTGGTTATTGTCATGGTGGTCTAAGATTATAAAAGAAGCAGTATTCATAAATGTAGCAACTAACACTTGAAGAAAAGAAACAGAACAACAATTCATAAAGTTGGGGATATCTTTCTCAGCTACCTCTTCAGGACATAATTGGGGGAGTTGCATACCCAAAAGTGCACATTTTTTCTCCAATTGTGTTACTTACTCTGATAAAAGATTTCACTTCTTCCTTCCTTGTATCACAAAGGTGGTTGCACAGCTGGTTAATTTTTCAAAGAAAGGAGATTACTTCGAAGATATCCATCAGTAAGAAAATTCTGTGTTCCTATTAGGTGAAAAAAATAAGTATTTGAGTCTCAGCTAGAATTGGTTCTAGCTCAGAACAGAATGGGCCAACAAATTGACACCACATGGTAACACCAAGGTAAATCTTATGTGGAATGGGATGCTGGATTGAGATGTTGATATACCAATCCATAAAGCCATAACTGAGATGTTTAGAGGTACAAAGAATGGTATGAGGTAAACAGATTACACCTTAACATTCCACCTCATGGTACTGCTGAGTTAGCCTGACTTTCTATTCATGAAAGTCTATAGTAGCTGGGTATCTAAGTGGATATCAAGGAGATGAGGCTTCAATAGTCACCTACTGCACAGATGCATAAGTCGAATGTTTCTTTAAAAACAGTATCTTTCCAGGGACAATCCAGAGTGGATTTTCTTGAGTTGGAGGCAATGCAAAAATCTTGGGATACTCCTTCACCAATATGGAAATATCAGGCTGTGGTCAATGAGTTTGATTTTGCTCTGCCTATGAGTTGTTATAAAAAGGGAGCAAGTCTGCTCCTGGTAAAGGAATCAAATTTGGGGTCAGACTCATGTGAGCCGACCCCAGCTCCAGCAGAGTAGCTGTAGGTGAAGCACAGTGTACAAATGACAATGTGCACAGTGTACAAATGACAGTTTGTAATGAACGGTTCCACGTGCTTCGCATTGCGCAGACCTCATTCCTTACATCATTGTTAAAATTTAATGGGAATCTTGCTACACAAAGTGGAGGCTGGCATTTGGAGCTGAGCCGACGACGCTGTGCTGCCACGCTCTCCGCCTGCTCACTGCGGGGGTGTGCAGATCTTACCAACACTAGTGTAAACAAGCTGCCAGATATGTTTAATTACTAATTTACTAAGTGATTTTTTTTATCAATACTTTCCTCAAGAATGTACACTTCTAATATTTGTCCCTCTCAAAATATCTGTTTCTTGGAAATATCTGTGGTTGCTATAAGTAGAACAAATGCACCAAGACAACCAGATATAGCAGACTAAGGCAGAACCTAAGGCATGTGATGCTTTTAGTGTAAACTTCGCTGACAACTAAAATGCATTCTTTTTCATGGCTAAATAAAAAAGAAAAATGTGTGGTCTTCTCTGGTATACCAATTAATGTACTGGGAACATTTTAGCGGAGCTTGAATCTTGCCGGGACTAGCAAATATTCTGTACAAGCTGACCAGTTTCCTGCATTAACAGCCTGGCTGCTGTCCAAACTCAGTCTCCTGTATGAAAATAGACACAGTTTTAAAGAGATTACTTAGCTAATTCTTCATTTTTAACAATGAAACAAACAGTATAGTCAAGAAGCACCTTCCCAAGTATTTGCAGTGTTCGCATTACATGGCAGACAAGAGTGTATGAGGGGAAATGATATTCCCAGACACTGGTAATAACTAAGCTGGGTTCCTAAAAAAAAGTACAGTTATTTCAGGGGACTTTATATTTTGCATGTTGGATACTAACAGTGCTCTAACTTTTAGCCCCAAGTAAAGGAAAAAACCTGAAGGGTTGTGTTGTTTATGGAACATGGATTTGACATTATATCCTGGACTGAGAATCCATGCATGATTCGGAGAGGGACTGCAGGGGTGGAGGAGGAAAGCGAGGAAAGAAACAGGATAAAAAAAGACTCAGAAGCAGACATTATTCAAAACCACATTCAAGGACATGTAAATGGCTAGATATGAATTGTCTGATGAATAAGTTCATTGCTCCACAGTGCTGTTAAGAAATCACATTTTATGCCCACTTACCCCCCAAAGATATTTTTCTTTAAGGTTTTTCCTCACTTTATAATCACTGAAATAAGAAGAGATGAAAACAAAGTAGGAACCTTTTCTTGTTGAGGTGGCTGGCAATATCTCTAAAACCAAAAAAGTTAAATGTTCAGAAACCTTGGAGGAACTGAGAATCTGAACTTGAATTTTTTGGATGGAAGTTCCCTAATCAAAATCCAAATCTGAATGGTTCTTGAGTTTTGCACACTTGAAAACCTACTTTGAGTCTTTAATAATGTGTTTGAAGACCACTTCAAGTTAGATATACAGAAATATCATTGTGTTTAGCTGTATGGTATGTTAAACAAGGTACTAGGGGGAATAATTTTCTATAAAGACAGGTAGATTTATGTGTGTCTTACATTAGACAATTTTTTGTTTTCTCTCTCATTAGCAAAGCCCAGTTTTGCTTTACAGAGCAAAATAATGCCTGTCCAACACATAGTTATATCATTTTAGTTAACACCTTCTCTTAAATTTGAAAGATAAAAATTACAAAAGTGACCTAATATTTACAGCTAATTGTAAACACATTCATTATAGACTTTAAAACTTGATATTTACTCTGTGAAGTCTTAGTGCCAGTACTGAAGTTATTACTGGAAAACTAGATACTTTGGCATGTATTTGTAGGAGACATTACTAAATCAAAACAGCTCCAGCCAAACTTGGACTCTGCATTAAACGGCATTTTGATGCCGGCTGAAGTTGGCATAAGAAGTTCTTTTGGCTGCTTCCAATGTTAGCTGTGGGAAATGAAAACGTTATGCAAAATGCAAAAATCTCTGCCCTCGCAGGCAGAGATGCTCTCTTAACTCTTCTTGCCCTGCTCCTTTCCCCGTGTAAAGCGGCCACACATCAGAGGGAGCAGAAGCCGCTCTCCCATGATGTGTCAGCGATCTCTCCACAAAGGGTACGAGCTGATAACTTCCTTGTGAGCCGAAATGGGTCGCGTCACAGGGTAAGGTGCATTACCATGCAGAGGGAAGGACACCTGGGGCAGCCGCAGGGGTCCAGGACATGCATCAGGGAAGGAGAGCGGCTGTCCCTCTGGGCTGAACCACGGGCAGAAAAAAAGTGGGTCCGTCTGACCCACCAGTGACAATCTGGTTTCAAATCAGGCGAGTTGAAATCAAGCAGATTTGCAGGTCAGAATGGAGTTTGCCCAACTTACAGGAACTGCTGATCAAAATGGTGCCAGAAAGGCAATTTTTCCCTGCTGACAGCGTCATTCCTCTCCCCGCGGAGAGCGGCAGCTGGAAAGGGGATGCTGGCCGGGCAGGCAGGGCTCGGAGGGAGCGTGGCCCTGCGGAGGTGGCTGGCGGGTGCCTCTGGCAGATGCGCTGGCACAACCCAGCTGCCAGGTGTCAATGTGTTTCTGCGCTGTTGACAGAGTTGGTCCAAGCCGTTTGAAGAGAAGCAGAGGCTGCAGTGCCTGCACAAACAAGAGCTAGCAGTTACCTGTTTCTTTAGCATAGAACTAATAAATACAAAGAATAAATAATTTATTTCCTCAGGAACAGTTTCTTGGTTTTAACAATCAATAAGGGAAATGGACCTGCAGTATAAGACAGGATGGTTTTCTAACTCCAAAACACTCATCCTCCAGCAAGTTGCAAAAGCCTGATACACAGGATGGATTTGTATCCCAGATTATGTCCCAGAGAAATAACAGCTAGGGATATTTTTTTAATTCTCCATCAAAGATAAAATATACTTTTATTACCTCTAAGTGCAACTGCAGTGAAATAAATTAATATGCAGTAGCTACAGGAACCTCTCCTTGATTTGGAACCACCAGGGAGGTAGCACCATAGGACAGAGTTAATATCTGTGCTCTATTGGTTTGGTTATAATTTAATCATAACTCAAAATGATAGGAATTTGAATATATTTCCATACATCTTATTTACATTTTGGAACGTGAAGGGTGAAATTGAGTATATGGAAAATTATATTGCATATAACTTGAGAGATAGGTATGGTTAGATTTCCAAGTGTCAATGAGAAGAATTTCAAAGTTAAGATTGAATAAATTAAGAGAAAAAAGCAAATGCCAAGCCAACCAATTGCACATTAAATTCAAATGGGAGCTTTTGTGGAGCACAAGAGTAGGGGATCACCTCTAATGTGGACCTGGGCAGGGAGATGAGTGGAAACAGGCTTTAACAACTGCAAAACAATTCGTCTGACAAAGGAGCAAGAGCAAACAATACTGCCTGGGCTCGTACTGCAGACGCAATCACATTGCCTTTTACAACTTGTGTCATGTCGATTAACAAATGCCTCACAGCTTGAACTGTCCCTGGTTAATAAGTGTAGAGAATGCAGAATTATCCAGTACAACACTGCAAAACAAGCATGTGTGCTGTGGGCCTTAATCTCTCTGTTACTTCTTGTTATTTCCTTTTGGCCAGGTACCTCCTGGAGAATCCCCAGTGATAAAGCTCATCTACTGGGAGCAGTAGTCCCCCAGCACCAGAGAAGAAGGAAGCAAACAACAGAATTTACCTTCTCTCTTTTTCTTGCTGTGTCCCCGTGACCAAGTCAAGCAACTTCAACCTTTAAGGATGCAATTTATTATCCTTTATCCAGAACACCTCATTTGGTGGTAGCAGAGTGAATAGTTACTGACCTGAATCAGCTCTCTGATGGGTCAGAGGAAACCCCTCGCTGGCCTGAGGAGGATGGCACACAGGTAGAAATACCTCTTAGAAGCACCTCTCCTTGGGAAACTATAGCTTCTTTGAAGCCCCAAGCAACCAGCAAGCTTTCGTTCTTGGTCTCTGTATTCCTTCTTCAATCTTTGGCTCACTGCTGCATGACAACACTCTGCTAGGCACCTGAAATTTCTGCTATAACCAGTTCTGTTAGAGATTACCATTATTTTCCAAATTATCGTTTCTATGTCTATATCTTATCCCCAGACACCTACGCAGTACCTGTAGAAAACTATGACATGCTAAGCGCTAAACTTGGCCAAGAGATAAGTTTACTCCAAGTGACATCAATATCCATCAGGCATAGTCTGAATTTACCTAAGTCTATCTCATCTGAATGCCAAAACCAATATACCCTTGCCTAGATGAGGAATATGCAGAACTCCTTTGAAAGATTAGAAGATCCCAGCCATTCAGAAACATTTGATTCTTTGAAAATATGAATGCAGATCAAAGAGTATGCTGGAAATGAATACTCACAGAAATGTATATGGCAAGGATAGAACTAAATATATTCACCACAGCTACCTCAAAACAGCTTTAATGTGCTGAGGACATCTGTTGCCAGAGACATGAAAAATATCAAGAGAGTCTTGACACTAGCACTTCTGCCAGAGATGAGTGATGGAATAAATGAGGAAGCCCAGTGTACTGGAGGGAGTTCATTTATTTCCAGGCTTGGTGTAACCTGGAGCTTAACTGGCTGTTGGCAACCAGTATAAAGCTAATATATCAAGAGTGCCCTAGGATCAAATCTCACACACAAATTAAAGCAGCATATTGGATTGTATCCATAGAGTGAGAATGCAGGTAGAATTTCCTTGGCACTTTAGTGTCTTCAACACTGATTAAATCCTACCCATGGTAGGCAAACAGACCCAGCTGAGCAAAGAGCTATCACAGTCCCTCTGAAACCACTAAAATTTTTCTGGCTGGCTGGTCTAGCTAACATAACATCTGGCATGAGAAAGCATCCAGCATATAAGCAAAGATCATGTGTGTTGCTGCTCAGAGACAGATGGGATCCATCCCCCTGTACTCCGTGAAAGTCCTTTTCTGACAATAATTGGTCGCGATGAGATCACTTAGCTGACAGTGCATCAGACCAGCTGAATGGTGACCTAGCAGCAGGCTCCCACCCCACCCCTGCTGCCAGCTCAGCAGGTGCAGATACAGCAGGACCACTCTAAGCAGGGGCACATCTGGAGCCCGTGGGTCCCGCTCAGGGCTGTGGGGCAATGCGTCAGCAGGCTGCAGCGCTGCTCGCTCACCCCACACCCAAGCTGGGAGCAGGATGCTGCTGACTCAGGGATCCTCAGGCAGCTCTGGACAGCTTAGCTGGGGTTTGTAATCTAAATCTCACCGCATATGTTTTGCCCACACAGCAAGGCGGCAATAAATAACCACAGTAAAAATGATGAGCCATGAATCCATCC
Source organism: Podiceps cristatus (assembly GCA_000699545.1). NCBI lineage: Eukaryota > Metazoa > Chordata > Aves > Podicipediformes > Podicipedidae > Podiceps > Podiceps cristatus. The sequence continues at coordinate 24,830 of KL284124.1, forward strand.
TGTTTCTGTACCCTGCATCACAAGGTGGGGAAGGAGAAAGGAAGTGATGGGATGGCATGGTCACAGGCATGGACCCGGCTTGGGAAGGGCACGGAGGGCAAACACACTCACCAGTGTGCTGGGTTAGTCAAGGATCAAACAAAACCCTGATGTTCCATCTAATTTGTACTCATTTAAAGAATGTTTCAGTGTGGTTTTGGTAATGAATGCAATAAGCTGAATTTTGAGGAAGGACACTGTAAAACAACTCTTTTAAAGGACTTTATTGGTTAGATTTTTATAATAGCACCCAGAACTGATATTAAATACAGAATTAAATACAGATTATTCAAAAGAAGTTTGGCCAGTGATCAATAAAGTCTATCAGTTAACGTTAAACAAAGGATGATTTATGTAATCGTTAGCATGGCTTGTGCAATGCTCCAAACAAATGAATAGAAGTCAGAATACAGCTGCCTTTTAAATCCATGCCCTAGATAGGAGACAGACACAGGGGATTTTGTGATTTGATCATGCAGAAGAATAGTCAGCTTTTGGAAATTGGATGGTATGTTGTTGATTATGTGCACGATTTGTCAGATGTTTGAGGTGTCCAGGTGTCGTGGTTTAACCCCAGCCAACAACAACACTGCACAGCCACTTGCTCACTATCCCCTAGTGGGATGGGGGAGAGAATTGAAAGGGTAAAAGTGAAAAAACTCATGGGTTGAGATAAAAACAGCTTAATAGGTAAAGCAAAAACCACACACTCAAGCAAAGCAAAACAAGGAATTCATTCACTGCTTCCCACGGGCAGGCAGGGGTTCAGCCATCTCCAGGACAGCAGGGCTCCATCACACCTAACGGTTACTTGGGAAGACAAACTCCAGCACTCTAAACGTCCTCCCCTTCCTTCTTCTTCCCCCAGCTTTATATGCCGAGCATGACGCCATATGGTATGGGATAGCCCTTTGGTCAGTTGGGGTCAGCTGTCCCAGCTGTGTCCCCTCCCAACCCCTTGTACCCCTCCAGCCTCCTTGCTGGTGGGGTGGGGTGAGAGGCAGAAAAGGCCTTGACTCCATGTCAGCGCTGCCTGGCAGTAATGAAAATATCTCTGCATTATCAACATTTTCATCACCAATCCAAAACATAGCCCCATACTAGATATTGTGAAGAAAATTAACTCTACCTCAGCCAAAACCAGTACACCAGTGAGAGTTTCCAAGTCACTGAGAATATATAGTGAATGTGTATTAGAGAAAATACACAGGCGAAGCAAGACCAGCAAAAAGGCAGCAAGTAGAGATCCTGATGAGGAATCTGGACTTTCAGTTTCAAAGCAGATTAAAAGTGCTTGTGCCCTATCTAATGAGAGTCTATACAGAGAGATTTTAAAAGACACGTGACAGATTCATTTCAATGGAGCCACCTCTAGCATACAAAAGGCTTGCAAGTATATTTAGGACGTAACTTCACTCTTACACAACCAGACACAATACCTCATCGCGTAAACCCAGATGTGCTGTGCAATGGTACCCTTCCCAAGGCAGCCCTGTTCATCTTGGGTAATCCATCTCTACACATCTGAGTATCCCTGAAGATCTAGCTGCTCTTTGGGGTTACTGTAAGTTACAGCACCAGCCAAAAGCACCCACGAAGGCATCCCTACAGCATCTGTAAGCATAGCCATCTGCCCCTGTGTGAAGGAATGGTGTGTGAGGATGGGGAGTGGGAAAGGGGAGGCCTTTTGTGTGAGTTACAGCATCACCATCATGGCAACTCGGCAGCAGTGGGGTGGTGAACGGCTGCCCAAAACCAAAGTTGGAAACCTGGTCAGAAAAAGACAAGAACATTCATGAGCACTAAATGAAAGACCCAGGAAGTCACGGCCTCTTCAAGGAGTTTGCCTTGACTAGTGTAAGGAATTAGGGCATTGTGCATCTTCACGTTGCATTATGTGTTGACTGCAATGGCCAATGTAAATAGCAATATGCTGACAGGTGAGATGGGTAAACCAGATGCAAAAATAGATGTGCTTTCAGTCATATCTTATCATGCAGTGTGATCTGATAAGAGAGCCAGAGAAATCTTTGCTTCCAGTGACTTCAGCTATGAAGGATTTGAGCACAGATCCTTCACAAGGAATATTTCAGACAGGTAGGAAAGTAGGGTGGGGCTCTATGACATACCTTTGCCTATCAAAATGTAATCAAGATTGTAACATAAGGCTGGGGCCATACAACGGACAAATCCCAAGGATTCATGCAGAATAAAGATTAGTCAAACTTGTGTTGTCCTTTGTAATCCCACATGGAAAATCTCATAATTTTTGAAGAATAAAGACACAGTGTCTCTGCTTGAGCTGCTGCTTGTAAAGAATTGTGCTCCTTGCCTGCCACATGTGTAATACTGACAAGATACTTTAATCTGGCATTGGCTTCCCATTTTGACTTTCCTCCTTTCCACATTCAAGTGGAATTTCCCTCCCAATAGGAAATCAGTAGAAAATCTCTCAGCAGCTGGAAAAAATTTGAATGTATGGAAGAATAAACTCTCCTTGAATCTGACCACTAACAAAAAGCTAGCTTGCAACTGCCTTCACATCCTGTTTTTGCAACGCAAGTAGGGCGTGGACAATACAATGATGGCCATATGAAGAATGGAAATTTTAGTTCAGAAAAGGGTTTCACATTTTGAAGTTTGACTTTCTTTTAAGCTGGAAAAAAGCCCAAAAATTCAGATTTCTTCCTAGTAAAATTGCAAAGCATTTTCCAGTCTGTTTGGTTTCAATATAATATACTTTTTAAAAAGCTGTTCCAAAAGACAATGAAAACATTACATTTTTTCCATTTTTACACAGTTCCTGTGTACCCTGTTTCCTTTATAAATCATTTTGTTGGAATCACACTTTTCAGAGCAGTTATTCTATGAAGTTCCTCCAGTGAGCTATAAGCAGATTTCTAACTCTCTTCTCTTTGCTCTCCATTCCTCCAAACTGTAGCTTTCTGTAATTAGAGAGGAGGGGGGGAAGAGATTAATTCTTACAATGATTTTAATGTGTATTTAAGAAATTACTTTTCTTAGTAAATCTCAGTACATTTTTTCTTGAATATTCAGGATGGCTGAAACATAAACACAAAATTCATGTTTCTGCCATACAAAGAAGCTGCCGCCTTGGCAGCCCCGGAGGCAGGAAAATGAGAATCAGAGCAGCCACTAAATGCTCCCAGTTGGGCTGCAGCACGTCCATTCCCCAGCCAGAAACAAAGGAGCAAATCCGCACCGTGGCTGCGAGAGCCCCACGCGGTGCAGAAGCTTTCGGGCCCTCTGCACACCACAGCAGACAGCAGCTCCATAGATACTGAGGTGTGGTGCTGAGCAATGTGCAGCTGGTAGGAATTATTTATGGACAATTTAGCAAATTAGGCTAACATTTCACACAAATTTGCTCACGGTTGTTGGTGCAGCAGGAGGGCTCGGTCAGGCACCTCCCCATCGGAGTGGGGAGCCCAGGCCAGCAGCCAGCTAAGCAGGATGGCACCTTGCAAGGGGCTCCACTGACTTCAGAGGGCTCTTAGGGGCAAGCAGAGATACCTGAACACCCAGGTCTGGCAGGACTAGCACCCGTGATGATAATACTCTTTGCTAATGCAATGTTGACTGCTTTCCATTTGTCAGTGGAGCTGGATTTTCACACCTTTGAGATTTGGCTTGTGTTGATGGAAGAATAGGAAATAGATCGATCCCTTAAAGTATTTCAAAATAATAAAACATATGTCCATAAAACCAAAAAAGGAATATCCCATTTCTATTTAAAATATGCCTTGTCTCTGGACAGAGAATGACCAAAGGTTGTGGGTTCCTGTGCCACATCGCAGTGCCTGTGCGGGAGCAGGGATGCCTGCCTGCTCCTAGCAGTGCGACTGGCTGAGGCAGGAGCGGTGACTGCTGGATGCAAATCTTTTGTTCCCAATGCGTTTCCCCATATTACAATGGTAAGCATGTAATCTACTTAGAGATTTCAGTGATCTCATACAGGATTTTAAATGGGCTGGGCTGTAGGAAGACTATGACCCAACAAAATGTTTACTTTAGCCTGTCTGGTGGATTGTATGTCCCTGTGAGGTAATCCAGTTTGAGCAAAATCCAGCTGGCTCAAATCTCTACTCCATTAATGAATCCAGTTAGTATGTAAAATGAGTAAGGTGACATGGAGTAATTCTAGGGGGAAAAAAAAAAAAATAAAAAAGAGATTCAACACCAGTGGTAGTGGAATTAACTAAATAACACTGGCCCAGTAACAGGTTTTATAAGGTTTGTAGAATTCATTAAATAAAGCATTTGATTTCATCATCTGCTTTTACAAAATTGCCTAAGTGGTTAATAAATACTTTTCCTGAGGACTTAGGCTTTGGCAGGAAAGAACACCATCTTGTCACTGGTCACAGCCTCCTCCCACAATCTTGGCAAATGGATTAAAATTAGGCAGTTTGCAGTGTTTGTTCCCCAGAGAGCAGCTGGGCTGTGCCAGCTGGTAGTACTGAGGGTGCACGGAAGGAAGCCCAGGTGCCAGTCCTGGATTTGCTCTACATGGTTACATTTGCTCACTCATCCTAGAGAGTCACATGGGAGCATTATGTTGTATCCCATACTATCACGCTGCTGTTTGATCCTGAATAATTTGTTATTTTCCACATTAGTCTCCAAATAAAACATAAGAATCATTTTATACCATTATTTGTGCTGAAGAATAAACTTCGGCACAAACAGAATATGCTGGGAGTAAACTCTTTTTCAAAAATATAAGGTCTGGATCTTCAGTGTGTAAGCCCATCCCTTTTCAAACCTAGGTTCACTGCCTTAGGCAGACAATTCTGCGATATGGCAGACCGAGCTGCGTGCTGCCTGAAGAGGCTGCACTGAAATCACTGAGGGAAGATAACAACGTACCTGAACTTCCATCCCTCTTTCAGGGTTTAGGTGTTTGCTCCAGGATTCTTTTTAATGCTATTATCTCTAAAGAAATCAAATCTCCTCTGAAGTAAGGCATCTAATACAGAACTAATTTTTCAGGTAGAGAGATGTGCTTCTAAGCAGCACAGGGGGTGAAAAGCAATCTTTGTCTAGGGAAGTTTGCGCCTCCAATGAAGAATTCAGTATGAGATAAGAAAAAGTGTTTTGTTATTCTCATTCTTGAGGTTATTGAATATTTTTCCCGGTTGAAAAAAAGCAATATACAAAGAACATATCAAATATATACCAATATGTGTTGGCATGTTATACTGAATGAGAAACAATGATGGCACAGTCAACTGTTACACTTGACAACTGATGCTTATCTACAACCAAGCTGCCAGAGACCTCATTCAGTTGGTTCTCCTACTGACTTTCAAAATGGAAATCCTACAGCTCCCCCGCGTCCTGGTACTGCAAGCACCATGGCCAGAAGCGCAGGATAGCATGTGAGTCAGGTCCCTGATGCCATTATGCAGGTATCCAGATGGACCTGCTGACAGTTCAGCTCCCCTTCTCCCCTTCAGCAGGAGACCTGACTGAATTGGGCTGACCAGAGACAGACGGCCACTGGGAACAAGCACATCCTTACACACAGTTTGTGTGATCCACAGGAATGTGGAGGCTTCCAGGTAAAAAGGAACTTTATCATCAAGTAGAAGTTACAAGATCTGGCCAATGTGTAAATGAGAAAGAGTATACTCTGCTGGTAATTGGTTTTTGAGAAGTGTACTTTCAAAATTTCATTCTTATTTATGCCAGTTCATTGGCAGATTATGATTTTTTTTTTTATTAGTTCAGCCAGCCGAAATGACGAAGCATCTGAGATTAGTCTGCCAAGAAAGATTGTTTAGGTTGTGGATCACAAACTGATGCAGCAGAACTACATGATGAGAGGCTAACACATTATTTGATTAGTATGAATCTGATATATAATTTCAGGGTAATAATTACCAAGATAGCATTTGTTGAAGGTACGGTAACCCAAACCACATGGTTTCTTTCTTATAGACTCCACACTCATTGTCATTTCCACAAAAATCCACAAACAAACTGTATTTCAGAATAATATTTCATTTGAAATAAGAAGAGTTGGGCCCAAGTTATGCCTTGCAAAGCACCTTTTGCAACCCAACCCATTCCAGATCTTCTCAGAGTTACAAAATCTGATTTACAAAAACATATTCAATAAAACATGAGGTTTACTACAGAAGTACATGTTAAAAGAATGCTTCTGTGTGTTTCGGTAGTCTGATTCTTTTAATTAAGGAAGAATCACTAACAATTTCCTTTCTATTAATCTGTGCAAAACCAATGCTTGGGGTTTTTTAACCATTTTGTAAGTTACTAGAAATTTCCTGTTCTGCTTTAAAGGGTAGAAAGCACCTTTCAACACCAAAGCACTTCATAAGTCAAACTCTCACCCTAAATTGCAAGAAGAAAAGATCCCTATGGGAGCTTGGGAGCAGGGACATGTTGCCAGGGTCTAGCAACAGAGGTCAGAGGTCTGATCCAGTTAATACCTCCAATGATAGTCCTTGAATGACTTCTTTTGCCCTTGTAAATGAAGATCTGCTGCTTTCTGCAGCACAAATTCACTGAGGACTGAGATCACTGCATCCTGCTGGTTAGACTACATACTCCTGCTGTTACTGGTCTGGCTCCTCTCTGAATCCACCTTCCTTCCATCACAGCTCCTGGCACAGTCCTACTGCTCTGTGCAAAACAAACTGTATGGCTGCAACACCATTGCAAGCTGAACACCCCAGCTTTAGCTTGCCAAACCCACCTGGCAGTGAAGGGAAAATAGCTGTGATTAAAATCAAGTCATCACTCTCCTCATCCTGCCTCACTTTGCTCCTTAGATTGTCTCTGCACCAAAGCTGACAAAATATTGACAGGAGTTAGACAGCTTGCTTGCAGAGTCCTGCCAGTTTGTTGTGCAGTCTTATATATGATTCTAAGTCTCTACACGACACAAAAGAAGATACAGCCATGATATATGCTAAAACTGTGCTGTCTCCGTCTAGCCACAGCCAAAGTTACAGTGACGTGTGCTTTAGCTCCTGATAGCAGCATGTGCACCCGGGGCTGAAGGGGTACTTTTACTTGGGACACTAGTATATGTCAAAATGTGTCACCATGTCTCCACCGCCTTGGTTACCCACAGGAATGGGCTCAAACTTGAACAGGCCATAATCACATTTATTGCCTACTATGCCTTGCACCTCTTCCAACTGTTGGAGCTATTCACTTCATATAATTTGAGAGGAGGAAAAATATTTTCAGCCCTTTGTTATGGGTTTGTTCAGTGCCATGTATGAGGCTGGAGTATCTCAGCACTGCTGCAGTACAAGCAAAGAGGGATTATTAAGAAGCTCAGAACGTGGTCATGAACAAAACAGCAGCATGGGCTTGGAAACACTGTCAATAAGCAAAACACAAACAACTAAACAAAAACTTTTCCTGCTGTGAGGCATCTATTGTGTTTTATTTACATCTCTGAAATACATCAAGGTCGTGGATTTGCCATACAGGATGCTTCCCCTTGCCAACTGAGCTGAGAAGTCTGTGCTTTTGATTTAATGACCGTGGGAGTGAGGGTAGTAGAGGTCTTCAGTTGTCTACTCAGTTTCCTTATGGTTGTTTTAAGGAGAGATGTATGGAGATCAAAATACAACTGAGGGGATTGCCCCAAGCTCTGCTAGTCTACAGAGAGCCAAGGTAAGAAAGACTGTAACAGCACAGCCACCACGCATACCCTGAGACCCACGTAACACTACATTTTTTCTGCTTTCTGAATTCCCATGTTGTAGTTCAAGTTCCACACTAAGAATCTTAGCAAGACGATATAGGATGTCCTAATGGATGAAAATAAATCATAAGATGTATGCGAATGCAACCCAAAATATAAAACATTTTTTTACTACCATACAAGTTCAAATTTTACAGCCCTCAAGCCTTGTTTTTTATACTAGGAGTGCAGAAATAGGCACCCGTGAAGACTCTGATCTGGAAACAATCCTCGTCACAATTCTTTTTAATTGGACACAGGGTTGCTAGTAATAGTATGAAATGCCAAAAGAATGATGAGCAGGGACACAAGAAGCCTGAAATGAATAAATCTCTGCTATATAACAGCTAAATACATGAGGTGTCTTTGCCAAGATATGGTCTACTGTAAAATTTTACTGCATTGTCCAGTAATAAGTTTTTAATGTCTTAAGAATGGGAATTGTGCTACTTCCCCACAAGGTTATTTATTCTACAGCATAATAAGTCTTAGTGTTATGGAAAATGTTTATGTGCACCTGGTAAGACTTTCATTTATAGCAATACTTGATGAAACTTCTCAAGATACAATGTAACTCAGATACTTCAGTATGAATATAAGAAAAAGTTCTTTATAGTGCTTCACAGATTTTAAAGGCTTCAGAAGAAAATTCGAGTTTGAAGAAGTTAACATAAGAGACAAAAAATCAAAAGTAATACATATTATTAGATATTA